>VZTX01010060.1:716180-768541 GCA_013400915.1 Pardalotus punctatus
GGGAGCGGGGGTGGGAGAGAGGTGGGGGGGGGGACAGGAAGGGAAGAGAGAGAGGGCTCTTGTTTTTGGGAGGTCCGGACAGCTGCGTGGCTGCAGGAGCGGCAGCTGCAGCTCCCGAGGTGTCTCTTGGGAAGCTCGTCCTGGGGCGAGGGGGGGGCTGCTCCGGTCTGCAGGAGAAGGCGAGTCCCTGCGCCCGGCTCTGCTAGCGTTTGCAGCAGAGCCTGGAGTACTTTTAATGATTTTTTTTTATTATTATTTTAAAGGCTCCCCCCCTTTTTTTTTCCTTTTTTTTCTTTCCCCCTCCCTAGCGGAGTGCTAACTCGCCGGTGGGCTGCAGATCCCCTTTGGCGATAGGAGGGGGAAGAGAGCAGGGTACGGGTTTATTTGTACCGAATATAATTAATCACGGTCACTGCAGTCAGCAGGAGATAACTAATCTGTTGCCTTGTGGGGTTTCGGTCTTAGTGGCGTTGCATATTTGCTGGAGAGGTGATGCTGTTGCTGCGGGGTGTCACCGAAATGAAGCTTCCCCGGAGCTGGGAGCAATCAAATTAAGTTTTTTAACACCCACCCTGTCAGGGTCTTGTACGGAACGACTTCGTCTCGGGGCGGTGTGGGGGCTCCCACGCTGCGAGGGAAGCGCCTGGGGCTGGGGGGATCACGGCGGCTGCAGCCTCCGAAAGTAATGCGTTCTTGAGGTGTGTGGATCAACTTGCCGTTACTCCCAGAACTATCTAGGGCACTTATTTCTCATTTTTCTAGGAACCGGGGCTCCAGGTGTGTTGTTCTGTGGTTTGTTTTGTTGTTTGTTTATGTTACTTTTTGTCTAAAAAACAAAGCTTAGTTTATCTGTATTGTGCATGATTAGCTGCTCCTAGCATAGCAAGCTTTCTTAAATTTAGCAAAACCTTGAATTTTTCCCTACTCAAAACTCGATGTAGGACGTCAGGCAGTTTCTTTTTGTATCTCTTCCAAAAAACCTGTTCTGAAGATTATCCCTTCTGGAAAGAAAGGACAGACTGTGTGAAGGTACCACGGGCAACTTGTGACTTTAGAAATAGCAGTGTTGATCTTTGTAATCAGCTACTTCTTGATCTCTTTCTCATGGTGCAGCCATTGTTCTGACACTCTGTATATTTCAGACATCTGTGGTCCTCCCATCCCCCAAAGTATGCAAGTGGTGAATGGAAAGAGGCTGGGCTGGTATGCTGAGGTCGACGGACGGAAATCAAGGAGGGGTTTCAGTAAAACAGGATCTTTATGTGCTGAGACTACAGTAAAGGCAAAGACGAGAAAACTAGCTGAAAGAGTATTGGGGTTTTCTTGATACTAAGTTCAGACACACCAGAGAGCAACTTTCCAGTTACAATTTTGCTTCTGAATGACAAAAAGGTACTACTGCAAGGCTCCCCAAAAAAAAAAAAAGCCTGAGCCGCAAAACTTACTGGTGTGTATTGACCCAAGTTACAATGTGAATTTCAGTACCTAACAGTCGAGGAACCTAATGTTGATCTTGCACTTTTGATAAAAAGGTGCTGACAGCTGCAGGTATGTGCCTACTGTGTCGTTTGTCTAATGGCTGGTACTGTTGCAAATGAGGCTGCTTAGGTATTCAGGCAAGAGTTTGAGGCTCTCTAAATTCAGCTCTTCAGTACAAAATCATGCTGAGTGTGTCACTGTTCTGGGGTTGTTCTGAAGAAATGTCATATTTGCTCATCTGTTAGTTCAGGCATTTTCTGTTTAGGGATAAACTCATATCCAGGGGAATGTTCACTTTGGTCTGTGTGGCTGATCATTTCACAAGGTCGAAGGGAGAATAAGCAAAAATACATTGTTGGAAAGGACAATGACATGCACGATGGTTTCTAAAAGCAAGGATTTAGTACAAAGTAAAGCTTGATTGGAAAAATCAGTGTCCTTCAAATGCTGTGTTTCAGCCTTATCAACCCAAACTTCCTTTTTCTTGCCTAAGCTATAAATAGGCTGGGCTCTTCCCATGGTGTATGGTCTACTATGGACACCAGCACTTTGCTCTGTCTGTGGTGTGTCAGTAACTGGCTTGTTAAATCTTGGCCATGAGAGCTGGTTGCCCTTCGGACATAACGATTTCTTTTTGAAACCGATGTCCGTCTATCGTGACTCTACATCTGAATTATCATCCCGAAACAGTGTGTTCTGAAGAGTTAAACTTGATGTTTTGGGGATGTTAAGGCAAGAAGTTAGTACTAGTGGTGTTCTAATTCTGCAGTATTTTCAGGGGTAGAAAGGGAAGTGGCAGGAATGGAGCATGAAGTATGGCCATTGGAGGCTTCTGTGTCAGGAACTGAAGTCTGAATGTGTGGTCTGAAACTCCTGGAGAATGATGTTTCTGCAGAGTATTGTCTAGTAGGCAGACTAGCGTGCAAATCACGAAGTGATTTTGATTACAGCAGTAATCAAAATCCCTTATGTTAATTCATAGTTAAACTGGTAATTCAGGGGTTGTGGTGATCATGCAGTTGCCTGCAGCAAAACTTGTTCTGTGACTGTGGTAGCCTGCATACCGTGGCAGGAAAATCAGGACTGACCTTACTTATCTTCAACATCATACTTCACAAAGCCTGATAAAACCTGTGAGAAACTGCAGGCAGCTATGACTTGCTCCTGGGTCCTCACAACGTGCACTTGCAAGCTCTGAGCCCAGTGCCTTGCTGGGTGAATGGGTGGGAACCTAGAAATGGCAAACTCCTTGGCAGTGACTATTGTGTGACTTGTCCCTTCAGATAAAATTATTATCCTGGCAGGGTGATACTTCTGATTTTCCAGTTAAGCACCAATTGAATTGGCTAGACTTGCCAACGTAAGTCATCTGACAGTGGTTAACTTTTAATATTGATTTCTGGCACTGGATTCCAAGCTAAGACGTGCTGTAGTCTGTGGTCAGGCTTTAGCTCAGGAGGTTAATGTGTTAAACTATGCTGGTACTGTGTAAGCCTGTGCTGCCTCTCATAAGAATAAAGGAGCCAGAAAAGTTGTTTAGTTTTTTTGGGTTTTGTTCTTTTTTCACTCTCAAGTAACTTTGAGTGCAAGGGAGAGAACTAATTGAAGTCTAATTCTAGCACTTCCAATGGAAGTCTAATTCTGTGTGGAACACCAAATAGGTGAGGTGAGCAAGTGAAACATACCTGTAAGCTCAACCTGACCTCATGAATCTGTTAACTGATGTGAAAGCAAATGTGTCCTATGCTTTTGTTGCCTTGGGAAGTATGGGTGCAAATGTTGCTTTCCAGAAGAATTTTTTTGTTCATGTTCCAAGTTGACTTTAATCTAGCCAATGTACATTGCTTCCTAATGTTGCAGAAGTGAAGTGCTTGTTCTGTTACTTAATACTAAATTAATTCTGGAGCTTTGTTTGAGGCCTGATTTAGAAGGTTGAAAGAGTTAATCTCGTATTCTATGTTGCTGTATTTAAAAAACAGTATGACCCAGCTGGATTTTGCTGGAGTTGGCAAATGCATAGCGTGCACTGTACGTGTATTTGCTGGAACCAGCATTTCTGGGCTGACTTACTGCGCTAAATAGACTTGTATAAATTGGAGAAGTTTGCCAACTCTGCAGCAACTGTAGCAAGTAGTTCTGTATTGTCCTGGCAACAATTCAGGTGCCCTCCAGTGGCCAGAAATCTTAACATCCTAAAGGTGCTGGTAAATGCAGCTGCCTAGTCAGTTTGCCTTAATTAAGAGTGAGCCAAAGAAACATCTTTTAGTGTCAGACTTCATTAATATGTTTGTTGTTTAAACAGTCCTTTTCAGAGTGTTGGTGTGCCTTACTGTGAGTACGTAGTTATTCTGACAGACAAGCAAAGACAGCCACTTTCAGATTCATAAGTATTTCATTAGTGGCAGTGTAATTATGATTAATCACTCTGGTTTCTTAAACCGTGGAGATTAATGTTTAGCATCCAAGTTCAGGGCTGGCTATGGGGTTGCAGTCTAAGAAGAAACTGGATTATGGGTAGATACTTCCTGGTTTGGAAGAGAGATGGTTTGCTAAATTGTTGGTGTATTAGCATAGAAATGGGTATTTCAAGTTCTGCACAAACAGGAGGGAAGGATACTTCTGTTGTGTGATGCACGTGATTGTGTTAAATGACCGCAGAACCATTGTCTTTTTGACCCACAAAACCATGTGGGCAGGGAAGCTTGAGGGCTGGCAGTGGTTTTGTTCCTGAACTTTGAGTGTTAAATGAAATGTGGTATAATATTTGTCCAAATTATTGTACATTGCGTCTAAATAGTCACGATGGCAACTTTTTCTTTGTATGTGACTAGGTAAGACTAAAGAACTAACTTCAATCTTGTCTACTACAGCCATCTTACTCAGTGATATGTATGGGCATGTGGACCAAAAGCTGTAAACCAGTGCATATTTTTTACATGAGTCCTGCTGGCAAACTAAACCTTGGGTAGAAACACTGGAGAGATGGGAGTATGCATAATGTAGATACCTATGTCTTGCAAATATAAGGTGGGAGCTCTCCAAACTGTGATAATAAAACTGCTCTTAATGTTTTGCCCAGCCATGAGGATACCCAAACTTAGTGTATACTGCACAAAACTCTAGGGGAAAATGTGTGCCCATGATCCAAAGATCTCAAATCCACTTCTGAGCAGAAGTGACTTAGTAGTTGTTTTGAGGTTTCTTGCTTGTAGTGGTGGTGCTTAGTTGGTTGAAACAATTAAGATATAAGAGTAATTTGGTTGATAATCTTGTTATGAACTTGATGCAAGTTCATAAACTTGAAACTGTCATACCAGTCCTTAATACTGAGCTAGAAACTGCTGTCAGAGGATTAATACGTACATTATGTGAGGAAGTTCATTACTTCTGTTCTCAAGCTGGATGTGTAATACCAGAGTTGAAGTTGAAGCAGTTTTCACATCATAACATTAAAGCTCATCATCAGGTCCTCTCTTGGACAGTCAGGAGGATACCTAGGTGCTTGAGGTCTATTTTGCCAACCATATAAAGTGAAATAAAGTGAATAAAGTGCCAGCCAATAAAGTGAAACGTTTTGCTAGTGCCGTGGTATACTTGCCAATGAAAAGCTCTCTTACATCATTACTTTCAAACATGACCTGGTGATTTGTCAACTTGAACACAGCTGCTGCTTATAGGTCTTAGAAACAACCAGAAGTTTCTAGAACGGGCAAATAAATACCTAAGACAGTGTTTTGTTTGCAGATCTTGTTAGAAGCTGCTGGTATAGTTGCCCACGATTTTGAATATAAAGGATTCCATTGACAGACTTCTTGTAACTCCTGAATGTTCTCTAGGTAAAGGGCAAAATAACTGCTGTAGATCCAAACACTTAATTTCTGAAGTGACAAAACCCAGTGCTGTGAGATTTCAGCTTCTGCAGTATGACTTCAAGTAAGAGTGCTTTCTTTACATTGCATAGGATACCCAGCCGTGTGCCTCTAGCCAGCATCAAATAAAATTATGTAGGGCTGATAAGAAATTATGGTGGTAGGTAACTGCTACCAAGTCCATTTAGACATATCTACTTGTCCCATCAGTCTGTTATTTCTACCAAAGTTTCTTTAGAATGCCTGTCCTAAAGAGTGAAGTACTGTCTCCTTTCTTCCAAAAGAAGAACCTTTATATGATATTGCCAGCTTTATTTTTGGGGAGGCTTCCTAGCAGGTTCTACAGTTTCAAAGTTCCATCTTTTAGAATGATAAAGACGACTGATGCTAGGATGAACTTTTCTTTCTTTTTTAGTAAGTTACCTGATGTACTTGTTCTGAATTCTTTTCCAGGTTCTCATCACTTTGTACTTTAGTTATCTGAGGTATTTGTTGGCTGACAGTGGCTCTCAGACCAATGTTAACTCTTGCTTTATTGAGACTTCTAATGGGCTGCTTTTAAAAGGGTACTTAAACCTTAGTACCTGCAAAAACCCTGATGAATTGCAGAAGCTGGTAGTGCCTTCGTGCTGTGTTACTTGCTCAGAGCACATCACGGACAGGGCTGCAGCTTGAAGAGACCCATCTGCCAGTGAAATCTCTGACCTCCACTTCTGATACCTTTTGTTACCTAACCTGTCAGTCAATGCGAAGTTGCTCTTCAGTGATTGATTAAAACTACCCAGGTTCTGGGTGGCTTTCTGTACTTCAGGTGAGCAAAACGAAATGTGGCTCTTGCTACACTTACATTATAGTCTCAACTGTGCTTGAAACTTAGGAGTTATTGAACATGACAAGTTGGGTAGGAAGTGTGATTCTTCACTGCTCTGCTTTCTCTTTGAGGAGGAAGGGAAAGGCAAAACAGGTGAGTGTCCTGTCACAGCAGGACACTCAGTAGTATTCCAAAAGTGAAGTGTGACAGAATGGAACCTTACAGCTGTCATAAAGTTCTTGTGGCCCCTTTCTCTACTCTGTCACATTTGCTTAAGATTGTATTGATGCAAAAACAAGCCTTGAGTTTTTTGGAGCTTGTAACCTAAGTCTTTACTTCTCTAGACATTTTTTGAGAAATACGTTCTCTTTTTAAATGTAGCTAGCCCACTGTTTAAGTCTAGTCAGGTCTACCGGACTCCCTGCATTTCAGTTCCATCGAGCAGTAGACTTGGAGAAGTCTAGCAAGAAAGAAATATTTACATGTTGTTTGCTTTAGCTCATGGGCATGTGAATAGAAACGCTGCTCTGTACTCTTGGTCTTAGATTGCTGAGATAACTGAAAAGAGAGAGGCAACACGTTATTTTGTGAGTGGCATCAAGTGGACTTTTTTTAAAAAAAAACCCTTAGAAAAGCTAATGTAGGGAGGTTCTTCTGCCTTTGTTATGGAAAGGAAATTTTAGATAATTTCTAAGGCAGAAGACAAAGGCTGAAAAGCCAGAACAGTTGATGTAATAGCAATCTGGGATGTGTGAAGGAAAAGAAAAATGCATTGAAAATAAAGCAGCAAAGAAGAGTGGCTGAAATAGAGGTAACTTGCAGTGAGTGTTGGCAGATCTGCATATGTGCTGTCAAATACCCCTCTCCCACTTCGAATCTGTGGATTCTGAGCCAGTTTGTTGCCTCATTCAGCTTCTATTAAGGATATTTAAGGCTTGGAAAGTGGAACCTTTTAACTATTGAGGTCAGTAAAGCAGATATTCAGACTTCTTAATTTCCTGAAGTTTATTAGAAAGAACAAACCTTAGACTTTCAGTCTTAATAAGAAGAGAATTTAAAGACCATTTTATCACTGTTGTATATTCTGGGTTCAGAATCAAATTTACTATGATCTGATTAGCTAAATCTAAGAGAGAATGTATTGCTGTTTGCAAGGCATCTTCTAACTTCCTGCAGGCATCAGTAGACTGTGTTGTCTGAAGTACTCTGGCTTGGATAAATTTGAGCTGGCTAGATTACACAGGATACTGAGTTTATCACTGGAGAGAAGAGAAATACTTCACTAAGCAAGAATAGCTTAGTGGTTGGAGGGAATGGTGCTAACTAAGTAGTTGTTGCTTGAGGAAATGACCAGAGCAATTTTGCCACAAGTTAAGGTTTATAAATTAGTTTGTTCAGTTGCAGTCCAAGATCAGCAAGATGGATTTCAGTGTGGGCACGTGCTGTGGCATTCAGGTCGAGATTACTGGTAGCTCTTGAATTTTCAATGGAACTACTGAAATAGTTCAAGTTGCTACATCTTGGCACAATGCTTAAATATAATAATACTGCTTCATCTTTTGCCATGGCATTTCTTCTGAGGTGGTAGTGATGTCTGTAGATGAATGTTTCTACCATGTAACCCAAAAAAAGACAGAAAAGTTTTCAAGCTGTGAAAACCCATGATGGTTTTTTTCCCTCTTAGAGGAAAAAGACTGCGTGATTTGACTTATTTCCTTTTAATATTGTATACTATAAGTTGCTTCCATTTAGTTGTCTTGTCATAAGCCACCTGAAGACATCTTTACCCAGTATTAAAAATCACCCTGTTAAAAGCAGAAGGAGGCCTGACATTAATATAAAATTACATGTCTGGCTTCTAGTACTGATAATAAGGTAAACCTTAATTTTGCTACTTCTGAAAATATCCAAGTGGTGCCTTGCTTTTAATGTGATAATTTACAGCCCATAACCATTATTCAAGAGCCATTTTTCAATGAGTTTCATAGTAGCTTTTGTCCATTCAAGTCCTTAAAGCACTGATGTGCAGAAGTTTGTATTGGTGGGTCACTAATTTCCCAATAGTCAAGGCCTTCTAATACTTGCATATAACTAACTTCAAAATAATCAACACTCACTGTATGTAGCTATTTATTTTAGAGGGGACAAGGTGGCCGAGGACTACAAATGCTACTATTTGAGACAAGAAATGGGAATGCTCTTCAGTATTTATTTACTGGATATGGAAATATATTTCAGGAAAACTGTTGTTTGTAATCCTCTAGTATCTTTGTACAAGAAAAATAAATTTTTTTTAAAATGCAGTCTTCAGAGTGAAATTCAAACACATTCTGTACCTATTTTCAAATAAAGTGTCTTCTGTTTATTTTTTAGAAAACATTTGTAAACCCCAGCTGTCATTCCTACTGCAGGTTTCTAACATTCTGTAAAATGCACAACACCAAAATTGTACTTTCAGGACTTCTTACCAATCTTACAGAAGCATCTGGTACATGAAAGACCTCCAAAATTACCTACAAAGGTACTCTAACCAGAACTCAATAAAGCCAGATAAAAATTTTCAGTTTTCTTTAGAACATCTGGGTGGATATGGGAGGGGAGAACTTTATCCCCATTTGGATAAGGAATGATTAGAAGTTTACAACAGTTTGGATCACGTCTTTGTAAGATTAAGATCAGTAGAAGTAGGTTTATCTGTTGCAAGAGTATTTGTATCTGGGGCGTAGGTTAGACCAAAAATTGCTTAGAGACAGTTCAGCCACTCCTGCCTAAAGTGCCTTTATACCATGAAAGCTTTTTTTCCTGATGTTTCTACTGTTGTCAGTATTGTCTGTCTTGGATGATTCCTCCTCCCCCACATTTTGTCTTCTAGAAAACAGGCTAACAACTTCCAGGGGAAGATTTAAAAGGGTTGTTTTGTTGTGATTTGCTTTTTAATTCCTTAATTGGATGTATTTTTCAAATTCCCAACTTGAAAACCAAGGTTAATTAGGAAGCTTCTGCTACATTAAGAACTGAAATATAAGGACTTGGAAATATAAGTACATAGAAATAACTGAAATATAGGGACATAGAAATGAGTGCTCTCTGCAGTTATTAGCTGTGGAACTGCTGTTGCCTGTATATTTTGGCTACGGCTTTTTGTAAAGCAGATCCACAGACAACATCACTGGCAGGCAGTTAAGACCAGTTATAAAATCAGACCCAAAGAATGCTTTCAGTAACACCTTGGGAACGGTTGCAATAACTTCAGAGCACCTGGAGAAAAACTGTTTTCCAGTACAGGTACTTCACTTGTGTGTAGGTGATACACATTTTTAACTGCTGTAACTGTCATAGGATGAAGAACATCTGCTTGTTCTAAGTAAGCAAATGTATCATTCAGAACTGGTGGGTAGTTTAAAGATGCAGTTGCTTGGCCTGTCCTAGCTGAGACAGAGACATAGAAGAGGAAAACATGGTCAAGTAGGTGTGTTTGTGTGCAGTAACTCATGGTGTTTGGATGGATCAGTCTGGATCTCTTGTTCAAGGTTTAGTAACATAGTGCTCTCAAAAAAAGGATTTATGGCAGACTTGCAAACTTTGACTTGCTTTAAAAGGTGGAAGGGCTGGAGAGGGAGCTGCTTGTCAGATCAGTCAGGTGTAATTTGAGTCAGTCTTACTGAAGAGAACTGTTCAGATTTGAGAGCTACCGTAGGCTTGTTGACTGTCTTGACATATGCCTAACTGTTCTCCAAAATCAGAAATTAGTATCTTCTAAAAACACATGATCAGAAATAATACCTAATTCTTCATTCCTTCTGAAAATCAAGAAATTTGAATTGTCTTCTTTAGTAATTGGAAATTATTAGCTCATGTGCCTTCTAAGCTTGCAGACCCATTTTTCTCAGTTTTTTAGACTGGGACAGATGCAATTGGGCTATGCAATACAGCCTAGTGCAAGGTCTTGAATTGCTGTTCACATGAGTTTTTTAATACATAATCTAGAAAACCCTAACCTCCATTTAAATGCAAAGCTGATGATGCATGCTAAGCAAGTGGATAGTCTTATGGGGCAGAAGGAGCTTTATGAGAAGTGAAAAGTCCTATAACTCCTAGAAATATATCCATGTGAACTGTATAACGCAATATTTATCAAAATTCCCATTTCTGAGTACCTGCTAGTCTTCAAAAACAGCAAAGCTTGCAGAAGCTTGCTGTTATGCTGAAGTTTGTTTGTAAAATATATGGAGGCCTTCTGTCTCTTCCTGATGGTTGAGATGTGTTTGGCTGACCTTGTACTGATTCAGTTTGTCAGGAAAATGAGCAGCACAAATGTTTGTACATAGCCTGGTGGTGTTGGTCCCTTTATAAGAGTATTGGTTAACCGTGACAGTGGCAAACAGGAAAACAAAGGCAGCAACTTGCCTGGACTCAGTTTACCTTCTTGTAAAATTAGGAAAGAATGAAGGAAAAGATGAGAGAATGTTCAAGTGCAGAAAACATAAAACCAAACCCTGGTTACTTTTGTTTGGCACTTAGTTTGGACTTTTAGGATTAAACCCAGTTTCCCATCTAAAAATTTTAAAAAAGCTACCATGAATTGCTGGGGAGTTACAGGTGTATGAAATGGAGATCAGCATGCTGGAACTTGCAGGTGGAGCTAGCAGGCTGATCTAGGGTCAGCATTCCAAAGACTGAATGTCTGACTGGTAATGCATTTCTGAACACTTAGTATTCTTCATTGCTATTTTGTAGATGTTCACTACCTTTATTTTGGAATAGTGCTGCAGTTCAGTGGCTACTCTGGTCTATTGGATTTTACCTAATGGTAGAGCTACACTTGTGATCTCTTCAGGCTGCTGAAATTGAAACAGCAATTTCAGAGTGCAGGTGCTATAAGCCAATTGCCTTCATTGGTGCAGAATTCAACAGTGGAGAAAATTATAAATATTGTTCCCAAGCCCTGTACTGCATATGAGAATCTCAGGTGGTAGTAAATGTCTCAAAGTGTAGTCATTGCTCTTAACATACTGGTAGATGTGAACCAATCAACTTCAAAACTAGTTTAGTGATTTTTTTTATTTTTTTTTTAGCATAGTCCTGATGGGAGGAAATGGGAAAGTTTATGATAGAAATAGATCTTTTTCGTGCTAAGCATATTGAAAATTTCATATAGCAGCTAGAAAATGCCAAATCTTTTATTGGAAGCGTCACATCTGACTTAGAGTGAGGAGTACAGGGAGCAAAGATACAAATTTGACTGTTAGTACTATTCCCTTCTTTCTGTTTGGAAGGTGTTATTGGAACTCACAAAATAATGCAAAAGACCTGCAGAGAGCTGTCAAGCTTTTGTGTAGGCACTTTCTCAATGCAGCTACCCATTAGGATTTTTTAATCAATGGTGAACTGACAGCATGATTTAAGCTTTTCTTTCCCCTTGCCACTGCTATTCCCAAACTCCTTAACAGTATGTTGGAAGAATGCAGTGGTCAGGGACTGGAAAATGTGTCTTGTCTGTATTGTCAGCACATCCTCCATGCAGATTGTCAAGAGCAGACTGAATTGGCCCGTCTCTTCCAGGCTGTGGAGTAGGACCAGTTTAGAGTTTCCAGATGCACATCAGGATGCTTATTGTATGTTGTGTAATGTTTTATATCAGCTTAATGCTGCTTATCTGCTGCAGATGCAGATCTAGTGTCCATTTTAAAAGAGCCAGGGAAGGGTTGCTGCCGCAAGTTGTGGGAGTGCAGAGTCAGGACAAACAGCACTGGCATTTATACAGCAAAGCAACGAGATTGCTCAGGAGCTGCTGGACTATCTTGCAGCTGACTCTCAGAGTCAATGGAATACAAGTTTGTCCCAGCTATCCAGTAAGACTTTTAAAACTGCAGGCCTGTCCTCTATATAATTATGATCTTTGAAAAGGTGCTCCTGAAGGAAACTCTTGAACTGGGAAATCTGTCTTTACACAAATACAATGTCAGGTGAACTTTGTTCTCCTGACTAAGCACTGCAGACCTGTCCTTTCAGGGATTAGTTAGTGCCCTTGCCTTTACTTCATTGTGCAGGAATGTTTTGATCAGCACAGCTCTAACACCTAAGGGCACATTGAAAGCTGATTGCTGCAAGAGATGGTTTTGCTCCCTGCACAAGCTACCACTACAAATGTTTCTGCTTGGCTGGCTCCCAGAATAGGCTGTTACCAGCTCTATGTGTGTGCTGGAAGCATTGTGGTACTTGGGGGAGGGGGGTGAGACAGGAGAGGGGAGCAAATGAAATGAAAGTGACGAGTTTTGGAGCTGTAGCCTGGAATTTCTCTTTCTGGGTTACTGAAGAGACAGCTACAGATTTATGGTACAAATACTTCCATACTGCTTGGTGATATCAAATGGAGGTGCATACTGAAAATTTGGATAGAGATTTATTTTTTTTTTTAAAGTCTGGTTCGATTTTTAGTTTTAACTTCAAGGAAGAGATTTGTGTAGGAAGAAACCTTTATTCTTATGGTACAGGAAAGGAATAGAGGAGGGCATGCAATTATAACTGTAGATACTTTGTGCCACTGAAATAATAGCAGCTTGCCTTACATGGTCATTTCCGCTTTTCTCATGAAAACTCATGTTGTTGCCCTGTATCGAACAGTTTTTCTAGTATCTTTTCAGCAGCTTATCTTTGAGGGAAATGAGGAAGTCTGACATTTAGCCATTGTCTTTGTGGCATTTCCAAACTCTGGAATTTAATGACTAGGCTTCATCTCATGAAAAGATAGAGGAGTTAAAAAATAGCTCTATCATGGTCAGTCTTCAATTCTTGTTGTTGTGCAGCTCTGTGAGAAGTCTTACATATAACCTGACAGTAGTCTGGGTGACACATCATGTTCTTCTGCATGTCTGTCCATGGGGGTTTGCTAATTAGCATTGGAGTATACTCGCTATAGTAATGAAATGGCAAGATGTGCCAAGTCTTAGTTTGAAATTCCAGTGTTGTAATGTGAAATCCTGTCTTACTAGCTCTGATTAGTCTTTAATAAGTTCTAACCTTGCTCTTTTTTAGGATC
Organism: Pardalotus punctatus; assembly: GCA_013400915.1. Classification (NCBI taxonomy): domain Eukaryota; kingdom Metazoa; phylum Chordata; class Aves; order Passeriformes; family Pardalotidae; genus Pardalotus; species Pardalotus punctatus. Next base: position 729,379 of record VZTX01010060.1, read on the forward strand.
TCTGAAAAGGTGCAGGAAAGAGTTCTGGGAGCATAACAAGGAACATGGCAACTCAAGGTACATAATGCATTATGGTTTTTCTTACTAGAATCTACAAGACTCCTTATTCCTCTATTTTTAACTTTTCAAAGTCACTTGGATTGAATAACATCTGCTCTATTATGGTAATGAATACCTTACACTGGAAACCAAGCCTTCAGACAAGTTTGCTGTAAGGTCAGGACAGCCACAATAGCAGTTATTGTTCTGCCTGTTCCTCAGGTTTACATGTCTGCATTGGTTCAATGTAAAGCCTCAGTTTAAAATTGCTTGCTTGCAGTGCTGGGTTGAGGTAGTTGTTTATAACAGCTTATTTTAATTTAAAATTGGTGTCATCTCTTGCAGGATTAATACATGCTGGCATAATTGAACTTAATTGTTCACCAATGATTTCTTACAGCTGACTTGATGGAGCTGGATATGGCAATGGAGCCAGACAGAAAAGCAGCAGTCAGTCATTGGCAGCAGCAATCATATCTGGACTCTGGTATCCATTCTGGTGCCACAACAACCGCTCCCTCCTTGAGTGGCAAGGGAAATCCTGAAGAAGAAGATGTGGACACAACACAAGTGCTGTACGAGTGGGAGCAGGGATTTTCTCAGTCCTTCACCCAGGAACAAGTTGCAGGTAAGGCCTTTTCTATTACGCCGGTTTGCTTGGACATGCAGTTTAACAATACAGAAACCTAACTACTCAATTATTGCCAATCTGGATGCCAATTTGGATGATGAACTTTTTATTCCTAGTTCAAGGTTATATTGACTTACCTTGTTTTCAGATATTGATGGCCAGTATGCAATGACGAGAGCTCAGAGGGTGCGTGCAGCAATGTTCCCTGAAACACTGGATGAAGGAATGCAAATCCCATCCACACAGTTTGATGCAGCTCATCCAACTAACGTGCAACGCCTGGCTGAGCCATCCCAGATGTTAAAACATGCTGTTGTTAATTTGATAAACTATCAAGATGATGCTGAACTTGCAACTCGTGCGATCCCAGAACTGACTAAACTGTTGAATGATGAGGACCAGGTAAGCATTTTCTTTGCCTGGGTAAAGCTTGCTCTTGGGGCACCTTTAATGACCTTAAAACTAAAAGCTTTATTCAAACACTTGTGTTAGGTGGTGGTGAACAAGGCTGCAGTTATGGTTCATCAGCTGTCCAAAAAGGAAGCGTCTCGCCATGCCATTATGAGATCTCCTCAGATGGTGTCTGCCATTGTACGTACCATGCAAAACACAAACGATGTGGAGACAGCCCGGTGTACTGCAGGGACACTACACAACCTCTCACATCACCGTGAGGGCTTGCTGGCAATCTTCAAATCAGGAGGCATCCCTGCTTTGGTTAAAATGCTTGGGTATGTGTACTACTGAGGCAGTACTTGTGTTTTGCAGCTGGGTCTGATAGGAGCAGGTACTCATGAGGATTTTTCCTTCTTTAGGTCCCCGGTGGACTCTGTGCTGTTCTATGCCATTACAACTCTTCACAATCTCCTCCTACATCAGGAAGGAGCCAAGATGGCTGTCCGTCTCGCTGGTGGGCTGCAGAAAATGGTGGCCTTGCTCAATAAGACAAATGTCAAATTCTTGGCCATCACAACAGACTGCCTTCAGATTTTAGCATATGGCAATCAAGAAAGTAAGGTAGGTGCCTCTGCTATTGAAGTAGTTAAAATGAGCAAGCTTGTGATGCATGGCCTGACAGTTCTTGTGTACTGACCTCCAGACTCAGAATCTTCAACCACACGCCCCTGGCTTTCACCAGTCAGTCCTGACCTTGCAAGAGGGGAGGGATTACAGGAATTATATCGGAGAAATGCCAATGTGCTTATAGTGAGACTGTAAAACTTACAGTCCACAAAAGCAGATGGGAATGTTTTTTTAGGGAACTGTAACCATGAGGGATGTTGGCCAGCAACATTTACTACCTGCTGACTTGCATAGGAAGTGACAGGCAAATACTATTTTTGCTGTCTTGCAGCTGATTATTCTGGCAAGTGGTGGACCCCAGGCTTTAGTAAACATAATGAGGACCTATACTTATGAGAAACTATTGTGGACCACAAGTAGGGTGCTGAAGGTGTTGTCAGTCTGTTCCAGCAACAAACCTGCTATTGTTGAGGCTGGTAAGTACACTGTACTTGTGCTAACTTAAAAATCTACATAGTACTTTGGGATCAGTTCATTTCACCAAGAACAGAAACTGCCAGCATCAAAAAATGAATTTAGGTTGGTCCTTAAGTCCATAAGCAGGTTTGGAGGCCTTTAGTATACAGAAGTATAAAAGGGTGGCTGTTTTAAGTAACTCTGCTGTGTTGTTAACTGGGTGGCATTACTGGCTGAGTGTTGCCAGAATGCATCCTGTAGAATATGCACACATTTAAAAGGCCCAATGTCACACAGGGAATTTCAGGGGGTTATTATTTTCATATGTGAAGAAGGGCTAGCGCCCAGCTATATTGTGATACTAATGACAAGAAGGATCCAAAAGGTTGTGAGATTTTGCACTCAGACTGTAAGGAAGAGGACCTGACTGCTCACAAGATGAGCATCAGAGTACGTTGTCAAATTGGAGTAATGGTGTCAAATCTGTACTTGTCTTCTAGGGGGGATGCAAGCGTTGGGGCTCCACCTCACAGATCCAAGCCAGCGTCTTGTCCAGAACTGTCTCTGGACTCTCAGAAATCTGTCAGATGCTGCAACAAAGCAGGTAAAGGGCTCTTCTGAGGGATCAAGAGCAAAAGTCAACATAGTGTAAGAGAAGACTTAATTTTTTTCTTCCCCCTTTTTCTGCAGGAGGGCATGGAAGGCCTTCTAGGAACTCTTGTTCAGCTTTTAGGATCAGATGATATTAATGTTGTGACATGTGCTGCTGGCATCCTTTCTAACCTTACCTGCAACAATTACAAGAACAAGATGATGGTGTGCCAGGTTGGTGGCATTGAGGCTCTTGTGCGCACAGTCCTCCGGGCTGGAGACAGGGAAGACATCACGGAACCTGCGATTTGTGCGCTGCGTCACCTCACCAGCAGACACCAAGAAGCAGAGATGGCTCAAAATGCAGTTCGTCTCCATTATGGACTCCCAGTGGTTGTAAAGCTGTTGCACCCACCCTCACACTGGCCTTTGATCAAGGTAAATAAGGGTTAAAAATCTCCAGTGCTGAAACTGAAAACTGTTACTTTTTAGAATGTAACTTTAAATGTCAAAAATACTTTGTTTCCGAGGTGTTTGGGAATGCAGTTTGATGATAAAGTTGCTTCAGTTGAGCAACTTAGTGTTTTCTCTTAGAGATTCAAACATTTGAGGTCATCTGATTGAACAAAGAAGTCACTAACAGCAAGCACACCCCTCCTGCTCCTTTATTCCCCACCCCTTCCTTACCTGCAGGCTACTGTTGGCTTGATCCGAAACCTGGCTCTGTGTCCTGCAAACCACGCCCCGCTGCGTGAACAAGGTGCTATTCCACGGCTAGTGCAGTTGCTGGTTAGAGCACACCAGGATACCCAGCGACGCACTTCCATGGGTGGGACACAACAGCAGTTTGTGGTAAGTGCCCTCCCCTGACACTGTGTCTCTGAAAGTTCTTCTCAAACTCCTTGTTTGTCAATGCACCTCAGCCCAGTAGTGCTTGGGCTAAATAACTGTTGTCTTATTTGCTCTAGTACACATTAGTCTCTGTGTGCTGATAGCTATCACAGCTTACCGCATATTTGCAAGGGTGCTTAGAGCTGTAAAAGTACTGAGAAGTTGTGCAGGTTCTGTACTTGCTACCTGTTTGGGTTCCAGGTTAGTTTGACAAGATCAGTCTCAATTTGATTATTTTTGTCCTGTTAAACATATTAATAAAGGGGAGGTATGCTTAGCACAGGCAAATGGAAGCAGCATCTACTAGTACAGGAGTGTAGTTAATCTGTGCAGAGGCAGGAAGGGACCTCTTTGTTATTGGTAACTGCTGTTTCCAGCTTAGTAACTGCCAAACTAATCCAGGTTGTAGAAAAAGAGCTGGTGTTATCAGATGTGAAGTTCATAATAAAAACCACTGAGGCATTCCACTGAGATGTTTCACATACTGAATTTGGTTGGGTAAACTGATTGACTCAAGCAGGGATGTTAAGTTTGAAGGCCAGCACTTAGGAGAAGGGGATATATGCAGGGGAGAGGGTTGGTTGACTAGTTGAAACTGTTGATTGGCTTTTTGACAGTCACTTAAGAAGAGGGCACACAATATCTCAAACTAAAAAATGCCTTTTCTTTCCCTAACTAGGAGGGTGTGCGTATGGAAGAAATTGTCGAGGGCTGCACCGGAGCCCTGCACATTCTTGCACGTGATGTTCACAATCGAATTGTAATCAGGGGTCTTAATACCATTCCACTATTTGTGCAGGTAAGTGAGAGCTCAAGATAACACTATTGTGCATATTAGGAAAAGTAAAATAGCTCTTGCTCATCTTGGATAGAACTGCTAAGTCAGAATGTGCTGAAGAGCTCATTTCAAGTGGAAGAGCTAAAGAGCCCTTGTGTTTTGGTTGCAGTTGTTGTACTCTCCCATTGAGAATATCCAGAGAGTAGCTGCTGGTGTACTTTGTGAACTGGCTCAAGACAAGGAAGCAGCTGAAGCAATTGAAGCTGAAGGTGCAACTGCTCCTTTAACAGAACTGCTTCATTCTAGGAATGAGGGTGTTGGTAAGTGAACTTAAGGCTGGTTTCATACTTGTGTTAGAAGAGTTGCTAGAAGTCTTGACCTCTACTAAAACCACTCTTCCTTTTGGCAGCAACCTACGCAGCTGCAGTGCTGTTCAGAATGTCTGAGGACAAACCACAGGACTATAAGAAGCGACTTTCGGTTGAATTGACAAGCTCCCTGTTCCGGACCGAGCCAATGGCCTGGAACGAGGTGAGTTCTGTCTTCTGTGTTAACAGTTCCCTGGGGAGATCTCACTTCTATGTCCTCCCTCCTTCCACCAGTGAAGTGTAGATGCCATTGGTGATACAGGCCCAGCTTTACACAGCTGTGTGGTGGCTGTACCTTCTTTACTCTCTGTGTTCAGGTGCAGTGAACCTATGGTAAGCAGCCTTCAAGCTGCTTTTTCCCTGGCAGACAGGAAGAGTCTGTTCTCTGCTGCTGCTGAAGTGTGTAATTGTCATTAGGTTTGCTAGTGCACAAAGCTGTATACAAGAACTTTGTACTTTTCTGTATTGCTTATCAAAACCTAGAGAACTCTGGATGCAAAAATAGAAACATGAGCAATATGAGGGAAGCATAAATATAAAATATATCCTGCAAGGCTTCTATCAAGCCAACAATATATGATTAATAATCTTGGGCTGGGAATGCAACTTGTCCTGAGAACTGAGATTTCAGACTTGAATACATTTGCAGGCTGATTATCACACATGGTGTTTTTTCATGTTTAAGAGACTACACAGCGAATTGAGCCTGAAGTCAATCTGTGTGCATGGGATACTGGGAAGGCTTCACTAATTCTTTGTCTTTCCACAAATTCTTAAGATTCAGGAACCTACCTTTGTCATATCTTGTATGTATCTATTACATAAGGGGCAGTAGCCTTTCATTTGTACTATTTCAGTGTTTACTTTTCTGTTTTCCTAAAATCTGTATCTACCACAAGAATGTGTGTGGGGGAAAAAAGCTAAAATGGAGTATCTCTTTGAGATTTGACTTAGACAATTGCTCTGCAGTCAGGCAATTACTTCTGTAACTGAGCAAATGGGAGAGGTTCATTCAGAACTCTTAAAAGCTCTACTGCTGGCTTGGGAATATCTGACTTTCAGGATCTGGACAGGTGTACCTGAGGAGTGTTCCTAGACCTACCCCATCTTTTTCCTTCACAGACAGAACCCTCCTTCCAGTGGTCTGTGGATTCCTATACCAAAATCTGGCTATTACATGTTGGATGCAGATACTTAGCTAAAAAGGCATTTCATGTTGACAGCAGTGCTGTAGTGCTCACTGCAGAGAAGTTGCTCAAAGGGATTTGGGGCAAGCTTCACAACTTTTTAAACTCAGAATTACTAGTGCTGGCCGAAAGACCTACCGTTAAAACTGTTTTGTAATTCTTTGTGTACACGTAGACAGCGGATCTCGGACTGGATATTGGTGCCCAGGGAGAGCCTCTTGGATACCGCCCAGATGGTACGTGTCTTCTGTTCCCCTTGACTGAACTTTAAATTGGATGAAGTCAAGTCATAGATTTTAAAGGAGAACTGCAAAAGAGTGAAGAGTGAATGTACTCTTCAGCAAGGTATTGCAAACTGACAGGCAGATGGGGAGCTGCCAGTTCAAATAACCAGTTTCTGCAACACCACTGGCAGCGCTGAAATGGGAGCTGTATGAACATGCAAAACCAGTGTCTCTTGTCTGAGTCCTGTGGGAACACCTCCCACTGAGCTGTTGTTTCCAGAAATCTTTTACATTCCTTACAAATGGACTTGACAATTCCAATAGTGCAGTTTTTCTTTAAAACGACAAAGCTGGTATTGAATGCGTTAGTCTTGTAACTGTCTATGGATTTGAACACAGGATCCGTAAGGATTCTGAGCTATTTTTGACTAGTCTTTCAGAAGCAAGTCTACAGTCTTGGAGCCTGGTTTTGCTGCAGTATTGTTGAATTTTAGTAGTGTTGATTGTGCAGACTAATGGCTTGGCTGAAATCTGCTCATGCTTCTGACTGCAGTGTGCTTTGTCTGCAGAATCCTATTGGAGGGCTGTTCTGAACAATGGAATAGCCATTAAGGGCAGGCACCAGATTGTGTTGAACTTGGCTGAACTAGAGAACAATTAGATGGCTACACGATCTCCTCACACACTGATACTTGCAGCTTCTGATGCATCTAACATCTGTTAACATTATGCTTTTTTTCCCTCTGCCACCTTTAACTTTCTTAGATCCTAGCTACCGTTCTTTCCACTCTGGCGGATACGGTCAGGATGCCTTGGGTATGGACCCTATGATGGAACATGAAATGGGTGGCCACCACCCTGGTGCTGACTACCCAGTTGATGGTCTGCCAGATCTTGGCCATGCCCAGGACCTTATGGATGGGCTGCCTCCAGGTGACAGTAATCAGTTGGCCTGGTTCGATACTGACCTGTAAATCATCCTTTAGGTAAGAAGTTCCATCCTTGAATTTAAAAACAAAACAAAAAGAGAAAAACAGCTGACTGGACTGAGGACTTGGTTGGCAGGGAGGGATTGGCTCAATTGGGTCCCAGTGTGCCAGAATAATGAATAAATGCTCTGGAAACACACAATCAGCACACTCCAAACTGACTTCTGCCGTGAAGTGTGGAAGTAATTAACTGTAATGTCTTGTGCACCAGCTTCATGCAGTCTTTATGTGTTACAACAGCCCTTTACAACTTGGGAGCACTGACACCTGTGTTTTTTCTCTTTACAGCTGTATCATCTGAGTGAACTTGCATTGATTGGCCTGTAGAGTTGCTGAGAGGGCTCGAGGGGTGGGCTAGTATCTCAGAAAGTGCCTGACACACTAACCAAGCTGAGTTTCCTATGGGAACAATTGAAGTAAACTTTTTGTTCTGGTCCTTTTTGGTCGAGGAGTAATAATACAAATGGATTTTGGGAGTGATTCAAGAAACGAAGAATGCACAAGAATGAATTGCAAGATGGAATTTATCAAACCCTAGCCTTGCTTGTTAAAAATTTATTATTTTTTTTAAATCTCTGTAATGGTACTGACCTTGCTTGCTTTGGAAGTAGCCTTTCTTTTTGCAGTAATTGTTGTTAGTTTTTTTTAAGTCTCTCGTAGTATTAAGTTATAGTGAATATGCTACAGCAGTTTCTAATTTTTAAGGATTGAGTAAAGGTGTAGAACACTAATTCATAATCGCTCTAACTGTATTCTGAATAAAGTGTAACATTGTGTAGCCTTTTTGTATAAAAAAACTAGCCAAATAGAAATGGTCCAATTAGTTTCCTTTTTAATATGCTTAAAATAAGCAGGTGGATCTATTTCATGTTTTTGATCAAAAACTTTATCTGGGATATGTCTGGGTAGGGGCCAGTAAGAACTGTTTATTTGGAACCTTGTATTGGACAGTTTACCAGTTGCCTTTTATCCCAAAGTTATTGTAGCCTGCTGTGATACAGATGCTTCATGAGAAAAATGCAGTTATAAAATGGTTCAAAATTAAAGTAAACTTTTAATTCACTCTGTGTCAAATTATTTCAGATCACAAAGTATATCTGTGTGTTAAGAAATAGTCCTGGACTTTCACAACCAGTGTAGGGGAGGGAGCCAAGAATAATTTACCTCTTTCATCCCACCCTGGCAGTTACCCTTTATATAGCCTGGAGGTTTCCTGCTGCAGTCTGTCAAGGCCCCTGCCTTCCCCTGCTTTGCTTTGGCAGGTTCTTCGGCATGGGGCAGATCTAGCCCAATGTGAGGCACCCCCACATCTGCTCTGGGCTTAAAAAAGGAACAGTTCTCAGTTCTCCTCAGCGATGCACTGTCACTAAGGGTCGGGTGAAAGATCCTTTGCCCACAGCCTCTCAGCTGGTTCAGTGGCTCAAGCCCTTTTTCAGGTGTCCTCAGTGTTCAGTTACTGTGTGAGACAAGAGCTGTGTGTAACTGGCTTCCCTTGGGGCAGCACCTGTGTGACTGGAAGGGGACAAAGTGGTTCTGAGACTGCCGGCTGAGCCAGAGCCTGCACATCTGCACCATGCAGCTGTCACCAGCGCTGTGGGAGCACACTCCCAGGTGCTTCCACTCCAGGCAGCAGGAGATCAGAGCCAGCCTTGGCTGCAGAGGCTCCTGGCTCAAGATGCTGAGAGCTGAAAGGAACCACACCAGCCTGCTTCCCCTTCCACTGAAGAGGGAAAGGTCTCACCCAAGGAATTCCGCTTTATTCTTCTCAGCTATTTGACTTTTACTGTAAAACATGACATCAATTAATAGCCAGCACTTAACTCTTCCCTGTTTCTAGTAACTCCAGCTGTTTTGAAAGATATGAAAGACAAGGGTAGTTGAAGTAATGTAAGAAATCAATTCCTGTAAAACACTGCCAGGGTCATCATCACCTGTTCTTACAGAACTGCAGCTAGGAGCATTGGCAGCTGAGAACAGCACTCCACCTCTGCAGCTTAAGCTGTGCAGTGCTAGGCAAAGGAGGGGCACACAAAAGGCTCCTCAGTAGAAACCTGGGTAATGTCTATCATCCTTACAAACCACATCCACCCAACCTCTGTGTGATCACAGTGGTTGGCACTGGTTGCTTGAGGTGAGCAATATTGTCTGTCTTGATAAAAAGGTATTTCCTAGTGCCAGTCAAAAGCATGAGGTGACTTTAAGATAAACAGCTGTGTCACCTGGTCCAAAACATAAATGGCCATTTCTAACATCTTGAAATAGTGAAACACTTTATACTGTGAAATAACTCTACTATTTATTTAATTTACACTTTCAAACTCTCAAATACTTGAGCTACATCAAGATGTAATGCTAGCAAGGCAAAGTAGTAACCAAGAACTCATCCTTACAGGAGTTTAAAAAACAAACCATGACACCCAGAACCAGCTTCCCTCCCTTCCTGAGCCAACCCAAATTCATGCATATGCTACAGCTCAGATTGCTAAATGAGTTACATCTGCTCAGCTCATCTGAGGGTGTTCCTGCAGGCGTGAGGTGCTGAGCCGGGTACACAACCTGCACATTTGAGAAGGCTGGTCAAAAACAGTTCACTTGGGAGTCTTGATATTTTCATGTCCCACTGTTCTCAGAATTTCAAATGCCAAGGAAGCAACAGCAATGTCAGCATGAGAGCTAGGAATTAAAAACAGTAACATTTATTAGACATCCTCAGGGAAAATAATAGTTTTGTTCAAATTCCACATTTGCTTATATCTATGCTGGAAAATTCTGAGTAGCTATTAACTGCACTCTCTACCTGCTTTTCTGTTAAGCAGTAACATGTAACCAGTGATTCTGCCCTATAGCAAATCTTGTGTAGAAATGAATTTCAGCTCCAATTCCCAGTAACTGCTACCTCACTCAACCTCCTCTGTAAAAAAATGCAGATAGAATTTATCATACACCCCATGGCTCCACATACACACATACTTCCAGCTTGACAGAAAGATGTATTTTCACACACACAGCCCTCTACCTGCAGTGCTGCTCTGCAGAGGTAGGCACTTCCACTCCAGGTGTTGCCCACCTCCTGCAAGTAAGAGTGACTGCCCCTCCAACCACAGTGCTGCAACTGGGGCCCTTTGCTTCCTCACCTAAGGTTTCATTATATGCATTTTGCTTAGTTTTTTCTTCTGGAAAAACATGCTTTTTTCTAGCATTGGGACAGAGACTCTAACACATTACAGCTAGTCCACAGAATCAAGTGTTTGTAGTATTTTTCTGGACTCCCATCCCTCATCTAGCTTAGAAAGGGCACCAGCAGATCAATCTGCAATTTCCTTGGTTGCTGCTAATGACAATTCCTAATGATATTCCACACTTTGGAATCCCACATTTTAATGCATGGATTTTATTCCAGGTGGTTATTAAGCAAAATGGGTTGGTCATGTCACTCTTAAAACTGCCTGTTCCAACTAGCTCAGGAAGCTTCACAGAGAGTTTGGCAATCTATGGCTGCTACATGGCAGCAAGGGAGCACTGAAAGCAGCTTCCAATCCAGGCAGTGCCCGTCTCTTGGCACGTGACTACTTGGCTGGAATCCCCCTCCTGACATACAGCAAGAGTGAGAGATTAGAAACCTGTCTGTAAGAAATGAGCAAAGCAAAGACACTTCTCAATCAATTCAAACCAGTGGTAACGTGTGGGTGGAAGCTTAGACTACCCTGAGGATGGCTTAGATCCAGGATCTCAGCTGCAGCTGCCTCTAAAACATTTCCAGTTCTGCAGGAGATAGAGAGACTCCTTAACCAGGTTCAAAGCACAGGTGAAGAGACCAAGTTTATTAGGTCACAAGGAATATTCTGGGAAAGATGCCACATAAGGAAATCTGAGAAGAAGGCAAAATATCCATATCTTCCATAAACAAATGGCCATTCAGCTAAATCTGACAAAGCTTCCTAACTCCAGGCTTCTCCTGCCTGCCTGTTGACAATTTATCCATGTCCGAGCCCATTACAGCCCCAAGAACCAGGCTGAATCCCTGACAGACTCCTCTGGAGGCAAATGGATAGGGGCATGTGTTCCCTAAAAGAGGGGAGGAGGGGAAATGAAATCCATGAGTTTGCAGGGGCTCCCTTGTTGCTGTTGCAGTGCAGGAGCTCGGCACAGCAGAGGAACCTGGCTCACCTTAATGTATCAAAACCATCCTCAATGGCATCAGCTGGAATTTGATCTACTGAGCACCTTGTGTTAAGTAAGAGTGAGTGCTGTTTATTTGGGCTTGTAGTGTGTGTTTTCCTGCATACAGAAATGTATAGACTGTAACAGACTACGGAGGAAGCCAAAAAAGTAGAACTCAAAGACAGCGACTGGGCTGCCTGGTGCATCTAATGCTGAAATGCTACCGAGTGAAAGCTGGTTCTAACAGAAGAAAAACCCGTCTTCCCCCACTCTTATCTTCAGTGGTGGTGCCTGTGTCTCCCTTGGGGAGAGCTGACATTTTATTTTAGTGAGATAATTTAATGTGTCATACAAAACCCTGTGAGTCAGCAGCTGAGTGTGCGAGAGAGATGCTGACTGCTCTCAACAGGTTTGGTTAGTCCTCAGTCTGAATCTCCTTACACTCACCACATCCCAGCATTTCCTCTCCACGTCTGCCCACAGCCCTCCTTCCTTTCAACACAAGGTACACACAGGGTACACACTGCCACAATGTTGAGAAGCCAGTTTTCCCAAAAGCCTCCATTTGGGAGCACAAAGAGCACTGAAAAGATTATCTTGGTGTGTTTAAAAAACTGACCTTCGAACTACAATTTCTCTATGAATTTTAGTTCAGCCATGAGTGAAATGAAGCCTAACAGCCCACAGCAGAGGTGTAACATGTTTCGAGAGGCAGAGAACAGCCATTCATTCATTCATTCATATGTCCAAGGGGGATTAGATGAGGGAAAGTCTATGGGAGATGAGCTAAGGTTTGGCCAACTTGTTGGGAATAGCACATCTGTTCTTTCAGAGAAGGCCATGGCAGTCCCCTAAGTCTTGTGCCTTCTGGAGAAGCCACAGGTATTCTTAAACAAAAGCAGTTCTGTTCTTCAGCCGCACATTTGAAAGGAATAAGCTTGCAAGTATATCAACCACAGATACCTTAACACAGGGCACAGATGTTGCATTGTGCATGCAGCCCACTCTGCCAAGAACCACTGACGGGTATCTGGTTATAGAGACCAAGGTTTGGAATAAAACAATAAATTTAAATAACAAATAAAAAAATAAATCCACAGAATTGACGCACGCATGGAGCCAGACTGTGCTGCAGCTGGGGATCAAAGCGTGCCGCAGGCTCTGACGAGAGGACTTTGGAGCAGAGCAGTGTAGGGAGGGGGGCCAGGGACAGAAACCTGAGAAGCTCCTATTGCACAGAATTACAGGAGATCTTTGCAGACAAAAGAGGAGGTGAGCGCTCTCAGCCCTGGAAATTCCTAGAAGCCTGAGGGAACTCACCTGGCAGTTTGGGCCAGGCTCTCTAGAGCCTGGATAAGAGCATCACCATCATTCTTCAGGCTCTCTGAGTGCTTCTTGTTTGAAGTTATCTGGAACCAAAAGAAAGAACCATTATCAAAGGCTTAGCGAAAGATTCTTCTCTGTCATTTTTGTGGGATAAGAGAGAGAGAAACAAGTTACAGCATTGTAAATGGAATGTGACATTGAAGAGACCCACAAGAAAATCCCTTTTACTGAACAGGACTGAAATTTAGGCAGAGACCATCTAAAATGTCTTGGCTTACTTAACAATATTCACCCATGTTCTGACTTTCTGTATGTGTGCAAATTCTCATATCACAGTCTGCCAGTCCTGATTTCATCGTTAGTATCAATGCAAATACTAGCCCCCTTTAGTCTGAATCCCAGGGATATTTTGGGGAGGCAGTTATTTTCATTTCTCACTTCAGGAAAAAGCAACCAAGCTTCTACCAGCTTTCAGATCAGGATGTGTGGGTTTTGTCTGAGAGCATCCAGGTTAAAATCACAGCAAAGTTGGCAATTGCATATGGAAATTTTCCTTGCCCCTCATCTGTTATTAAAGTGTTACCTGCACAGGACTGTCACCTACAGAGCAGGGGGCTGAGTGACCAAAGCTACATGCCCTTTTGTGTCAAATGAATCCAGATTATAGCTGATTTTGCTGCTGGTGTGGTTTATTACATGAGCCTGCAATGGCTGGTTTATTGTTTCTCCAGCGTTAAGTAGTACAACTACACAGCTTCAAACAGCCACACATTTCCTGACAGTTAAGCAGGTTAAATGGGAAGGTCATGGGGAACACGGCATGAAGCTGCATGCATTGTAGCTCAGACACTGAATACTTGGCAGCTTGCTGAAAAGCTCTTGTATCTCAAAAAAATTACTAAAAACCTTGTTTGCATGTCAGTTCCTGCTTGCAAAGGTAAATAAATCTCAGCTGAAGAGAAAAGGGAAGGACCAGAGCAGCTGATTATTTTGATACCGGAGGAGTTAACGCTTTAAACGATGACTTCTAATCCCAAAATCTGGCAAGGACTTGTAAGCTTTAGCGTGCTGCGGCTGGCCTATTTACCATTGATCAAGCATCTGGACAATACGCCTTCACATCTCCCTCTTAAATCACAACAGAAGCTGTATTTACAGCTGCCATCCCACCATAATTTATCAGCAGAGATTCTGCAACAACAGTGTCACTACACCTATAATTGTAACATCCTGTAGTTCAGCAGTTACAGGGACCTGCCTGAAGTAAATTAAAACATATCCTGTGTTTTGGAAAAAAACCCAGTGATTCCATTACCTAAGCACAAATAATTCGTAAATCCTGATTACAGATCATTAAACCTCTTTACGTTCTTGAAGTTTATATCTGATTCTCTCAGTTTATATTTCAGAAATCCACTCTTTTCTATTTGGTACCCACTAGACATAGAAAATGTTTTGTAATCTGGGTTCTCAATGTGAGAACACCACGCATAGTAGGAGCAATACAGGGAGAAAAGTACCTTCGCCACAAGACATTGCTTTCTGTTCCTAAAGAGTGCTCATACCTCTACCAAACATTTCCCCGCAACTTCTGCAGCTCACTGGCCACTGCCACATTCCTTGCACTTTCCACATTCATGCCCCTTGGTCATCCTGCACACTTTAGAAAGCCAAGAGGTCACAGGAAAAGGAAGGTCACTACGACTGAATCATGCTCCATAAAACTACAAGGTCAAATAAAGGTTACAGATATCTCTCATTCTACTACACCCTAACTTTTGGGTGCTGGCATTTGTACAATCCTCATAGTCTCTTCACAGAATAGCCAATAGCATCAGACAGAGAACATTCAAAATATGCTCAACTATAAAATCTGGTATGAAGAAATAGGGTTTCATTCTGAAATTATCTATTTCAAACAATAACTTAGTTCAACTGAGTCACAGAGTCTGACTATAAGCCTGCCCATGCTGCAGCATGCCTTGTGTCACTATTAAGAACACATTTCTGTGCATACAATGCATTTGAATAGAAAGGATTAAAATGGCTTTATATGCACAAAAATTGTAAAAGACAGAAACAGAAACACCCATGAGATCATCTGCACCACCTCCCTGTTAGACTTCACTGTGCAGAGCAGCTTTCAGCCACAAGCAATGGGCTCCCATGGTATACATCCACAGGGGCTACTCCCTGGGGTAACAAAATGCTTCAATAAGAGCCTTTCAGCAGTAAAAGTGGCAGAACAAAAAGGGAAAGGATCAGCAGGAGCTGCCTCCAGTCCATTTAAATGAAGTCTAGCCCAAATTTAGTACATATTTTCTTGAAAATGCCAACTACCAGATTCATGCAAGCCAAGGGGTGTTGGTGAAGAGCCAACTTGTCCAGTCGGCAGTGTCACCACCTATGCCCACAGAGAACTTGCCCACACCAAACAGGGCTGCACAGATTTGCATGGGCAGCTGGGGCTTCCCCACCAGCTCTTCATTACCAGGGTCCAGAAAAATGCTTCCTATCCAACACCAGGCATCCACTTCATGGGCCTGGGAGGGCACCAACTCTGTGGTAGCAGAAAAACTGCAGGTTGAATACAGGGTGAGCTGCCAGCACCCAGTAGCCAGCTCAGCCACAGCTGCCTATGGTTTTTGTTCTGTCAGCACTCCCGTGCTTTTACTGCACTGATCACTGGCATTTATTTGCCCTTTATCTCAGTCTGAGTAGATCTGATTGCTCGCTGAGCAATTGGAAGATCTCTTGCATACGACAGATTACATTCTGCTTCACAGAAGCTCATGAGAAATATTATCTGAATCATTGTTCACTTTCAAGATGAAACTTTACCCATGCTTCTTATTTTAAAATGGTTCCAGTTTCATCTTCCTTTTGTTACATAGATTATAATAAATTACGACAGGACATAAAACCACCATTCACCAAAATTTGAGAAATTAATGTATTTTTCACTTTGTTATCTTCTTCTACCCAGCATTGTCATGCTTTTTATCCACATCAGTTCTAGTTCTCATTCATTTGGAATTTCAACAACTAGTTTAATGATCTCTTGTAATATTGCTGTTTGTTAGGGCTGGCTGCAACACAGATTCAATGACATAATCAATAGCTATTCCTTTAATTAAAAATGCAATTAAATCTCAGATTAGTTGTACACTCACTGCAATTTAACAAGAATTTCAAAATTACTTTTCTTTATTAGGCCCACAACCACTCAGAAGCTCTCCTCTCTTCAAACCTATTAAAACAAGGATGAGCCATAAGGTATACCATACTTGATATGTAAAAATGGCATTTCCTAAAATTCAAGAAAACCATTCAGGTATTATGATGCTGCTAAAGATGAATGCAGGAAAAGATGTAATATGAAACATTTCCATTTGAATATCGACTTTACTAATAAACTAAGTAGTTTTGCATTCTTGCTCTAAGAAGGGATTTTTGCAATTCAAATTTTAGGAAAGCATAGAAACTTAAGGGACAATTACTTCTGTTAAGGTTGGTTTCATAATACTGAAGTGCTTTCTCTGATTAGTTGTAACTCACATTTTCTATTTTACAATGGAGATAAATGACAGTAAACTACTGTAAACTAGGCAGCAAACTACTCTCTCACCATTTTTAAGAGAGAGAAAGTCTTCTTTGTTGAGGTTTCAAGTAAACCATAAGCTTGATGCCTGTGAAGTAAACTGGAAAACAATGCAAAAATAAGGAGCTTTTTATTTGAAACTTTTTCTTGGTAGTAGAAAGGTCTTGGGAGCATATTCAGCTGCACTTTCAAGTATCATCTTCTCAAATAAACAGCTGCTGGAGATGTTCATCATTTGCACACTCAACAGATGCTTTTCCAAAAGCTACTACCGTGCCTGTATACATAGATACAAGCAAGACACCTCAAAATACACCTCTTTCTCACAAACTCTTTTTTTCTCTTTCCCAAACACACATATTTTAACCTCATAAAATGATGCTTCCTTACTTTTTCATAAAAATTTAATATAATTAAGCTAATTACAGGTACTCAGTTCTTGCTCAACTTTACAGGCACAGGCTGAGAGTAGGCACATGGGTAACGCAGAAGCTACCATGGATTGATTTATCAGAACTACTCATAGGTCCAATGTCAGCATCACCTGAATATTGACACATGCTGCAAATAAAGTATCACTTAGCCCTTGCTGGAAGTTTTTCTGTGACTGGAACTTGTACCTTCAGCTAATACTGCAGTAAAAACAATCAGCAATATATTTTTTTCTATGGACTAACTGGAACCCTATGTAGGACATGAAATATAATATTAAAAATAAAGTTTTCAGACTAAAAAAAAAAAGAAATAATTAAGCACACTCCTATTGCCCTCTAGATACTATTTCAAATAATGTCTTCATAGTAAGTGCTGTTCCTGCAATTTTAAATATGCATCTCAGACTTCTCATTCCTACTTCCATCTTTGACTGGCTGAAGGCACTGTCAGTAGGACACAGAGCCTTTCATCCCCAACCAAAGCTGCTGTTTCAAATGTCATCCAGGTTGGTAGTGACTGAAAGTTGATGGCTATTCACAGCTGCTTAGTGTGACCTTATTCCCATTTTTTAAGGAACAAATGTCACGAAATATAGTGGTGTTAAAAACATTGCCATGGCTGATGTGACAGCCCAGCAAATAAGTCAATGGGATAGTAACTTCAGAAATGAGGCACAATGCCTGGGCTGGAGGGGAAAACCTTCTAGTGTTGTGACCCATCTTATGCCTATCTCAGGGCATTTAATGGTAGTTTTCCTCTCAGGCTGTCAGTGTTGAACTATTCACAAGCACTGCAGTAATCAAACAAATCATGTCACTTGGTTTGTCATTCACAACTCATGATGACATGGCCAGAAATATGCAGCCATTCCTCTCAACAGAGGAGCACAATAACCAAGCAAATACTGCATCCAGAGACTCATGCAGGTGAACTAAAGCTAACAGATCCATTGGCTGAGGACTTACTTAAATAGAAGTATTTATTTTATTATAAATTGCTTCCAAACATATACACTAAGCTAGCAGTGCCTAGAGGAAGTATAATAAATGGACTCATCATTTCCCATGACAGATGAGGTGGATCTGTCACTTCTATAGGCCTACACACTTACTCTTACAAAGTAAGGTAGCCCTATCTTTGCGTAACAAAGGGCCAGACCCAAAAAAGCATTTAGAGCCTATAAAGGAGAGGTTGTGATGATGACATTTAATCATCAGCCCCCAAAGAGGAATCCCAAGCAGGGACCCAGATATACCTGCAGAGTGCATGGGGAGTGCACCGCTGCTGAAGGGCATGGAAGCTTCCACTTGAGAATGAAGTCACCCAAATTCACTCTCCTCTCCGGAGCTCAGGTTGCCAACACAGCCAACGAAGGCTCATGGTCCAGACAGCACAGACCACAATGCCTTTTCTCAGTGCCCCAACTGCAAGCCACTCCTGCTCTCCTGTAGACTCCTAGGCTCGCCTGCAACCCTCTCCCCTTTTCTAGGCAAGTGAGGGTCACATTTTTGCTGCAGTACAGTTTCCACTGGATGGGGAGAGGCAGGGAGTTTTGGATGGTTCCCATGCAGAGAGTGAATAACATGGGGACTTGGCAGGGAGGCAACAGGCATCACGGCTCTCCAGGAGAAGTTAAACATGAACTCCCATTTACCAGAGAAGCACTTCTAGCTATTAGGGCAATTTTATATCTGTGGAAGCAACTTTTTAAAATATACAAACAAAACAACTAAAACCAGCAACAAAAGTCCCAGATACATACAGTGGTCTTTTGTGAGGTGTTTAATCTGACATTGGTTACACATTCTCTCACCAGGTCTGTGGGATAGGACCCTCGAAAGGCCTAAGGTGCAGCCAATGCACAGGTTGTTTAATGAAAATTAATGGTAACTCTTGCCAGGCAGTGCTGGTGTAGCAGAGGAACATCTGAAGGCAGTGTGCTCACAGGGACATCATACACACACTAGGGTGGCCACAAGTTATTTTTGCTCTCCATAATGTAGGAGAGCTCATTCTAAAAGGGTAAAAACCTTCTTGACATTGCCTCCTTGCTACTGTTCTCTCTACACGTGGTTCAGCCAGAGAGAGACACAGAATGTGTGTGTGGGAAGAACAAATCAAGTTGGACAAGTTATATATATATTACTAATTGCCAAGTCATTTGAACAGGCCTGAGCAATGCTGCTGGACCATAAAAACAAGAAATGAAACTTACAAAAGCATGAGTGTTCCGGGTGTGCTTTGGCAAGCACACTGCAGTCACGGATTGCAGACACACAATTACAAAGACTTCGTGGCTTTCAGATCCTGCAAATACATGTGAAAACAAGCAGGTATCTGTGACCAAAAAAAAAAACCCCACACTACATCACATAGCTTAGCTCTGATTTCAGAGTTCAAAAATCTCTTTTTTTCCTCTTTATGGATAAAATTATTGTTCCACTGAAGTCAGCAAAACACCTTTTGATTTTGATAAGGCCAAGATTTCATTCAAGGTGTTTTGTTTACTTTTAATTTGTATATGTGTGTGGAGGTTTATTCTACGTTCAAAGCAAGTCCTACTGGTAACTTGGAACCGTCCCAGATTCCCAGCAGTCTGAGCGCCACACTGTCTGGAGGACTATTCACAGAGTGAAAAATAATGTCTCCCACATGATAGATTATCGTTAATTGATTTTGGGTGTTTCTTGACACCTATTCACTTTGAGGCTATTCTCTGTCCTTCAGCATATACATTTTGCACAGAGAGGCATGCTCTGTGATTGTTGTAAAATTACCAGCTCTAAGGGGCATTGTCTGAATAGAAGTAAAGATTTGTAAAACTGCGGGGTAATTATTGAACAGAAGGCACACTCTCTGTCTTGTTTGATTTTTAAAGTTTGGTTTTATTGCAAGTGGTGTTCTCAGCTCACTTTCAGAAATATCTCTAGAATCCAGAAAATATCCATTATTGCAGTTTCCACCCTCTTTAATGAGTGAGTTTAAAATATTTCACTTAACAAAACTGGATAGGGCAACCTCTTTACGTCCATTATATAACCAGCTGACCACAACAGCTTTATTAGCAAAAGTAAACAGCAGTCTTGTCTGGCAAAACATGGCTCAAAGGTGCTACAGCAGACTTCTACATAGAGCTGCAGCGTTCACAAGTTATGCATGCTCATAAGCCAGCCCAACATCTATACGACATTGGAAATAAGCACTTGCCATCTTGTTGCTGGTGATCTCATCTGCAAACACAGGTTCATCTGTCACCTGCATGCCAACGACTCCCTGAGGTACCACTTCAGACCAGTTTCACTCTGTCAAGACCATGATCCCAGCCAGCCTCAAATACCAGCTTTAGCAAAATTGGGCCACATACTAAGCTTACACAAAACTTGCAAGCCCTTGACCCCTCTTTCCACAGCTTCCAAACAGCTGCCTGTCCTCCCCTTGCTGGATCTGGTGAGACCACCACTTCCCAGGAACATCTCACCCTGGTAGTCTCTTGGGACTTCCTCCTTACCAAAGAAACAGGGAAATGCACTGGAATAATTTTTTATTACCACAGTTCAGATCCTACATTTATGTTCCTTTAGGAGCTGTTATAGAGGCTCCTGGATGTCTTGGAGCAAAACAAACTAAAAACAGTTATGAATAAACACTAAAACAACACAGAGATTCTCTGCATATCTAGATTTCCCCTCAAGTTCATCACTCTCTGAATCTCTCATGTTCAAGTATACTTCATAGTCTCTTTTAATCAGATTTTCTCCTAAAATAGTTTCTGACAACTAACTCCCAATACTTCTTAAATGTTGATTCCCAGAACTCTTTTTCGAGTGACACTGTCTTTTATGGCCTAATAATTTAATCTGTGAATAAGATCCTTGAATTTCAACATCTGTCAACCCTTATGTCTCCCTGTAAAATCACAAAATGGCCTAAATGCAAAGGTTTTTTCTGAGTTATATCAAACTTACATTGACATGCTTCATGGGTTAGGAATGGCCTTCTTTACTTCCATGTACATGTTCTTTTCACAGTCATCTAGTACAGTCAAATTGAGATCTTTCACTGACGTATTTGTGTGCGTGCAAACATTCGCTTTTGCTTTAGTGAACTGCCTTATCTCAAACTATGAGTGGTTTTCCATCTTATTTTCCCTTCCCTGTCCAGCTGGGGAGTGATAAAGCAGCATGGTGGGCGCCAGGCATCCAGCCAAGGTTAGCCCACCACACACGCTTTGACAATTCAAATTATTTCAAGCATTTATACATTTGTACAGATAAGAACCATTAACAGATATAACTCATCTTCTCACTATTAGGAAAGCCAGTGACACCCAGAACATATTGGAAAGTGCTGACCTTTAAATGGCAATTACCATACAGGAGAAGTATGCAAGCAACCAAGCAATTACAAATTTAATAAATGCTGTTATGTCTGAGGACACAAACCCTTGAACAGCCATGCAGTGATGCTCAGTTGATCTGGGCAAACTCCTAGGAACAGCCAAGAAGTTGCAGTTTACTGAGGAATTTGAGGTTTAATGTATACAGCCTCCAAAAATGATACCTACAACATGACATTGCTTCTTCTGCTTTAAAACGCTCCTCATAAAAATAAAAGACTCCTATGCCTTGATGAAGGCAGAGTGATGTGACCAGATGCTGTCCAAGTCATCCGTGCAATTCAAGTCTGATCCAGTATGCAAAATCCCTAACTGTCCCTGAGCAGAATCTCTATATAGCATTGATCAACTTCCATGGAGGATGAAACAAAATTAGATCGCTCATGCTCACATTTGTCATAATCTGGACTTGAACACAAGACCCAACAATTACACATATCTACAACTTGGCTTAATGAGTCAGATCTACTATTCTAAGAAAAGCAGGAATATGATGACTTAAATTAAGAACTAACACAAACTCTGAAAAACACATTCATAAAGAATAAAGAGTAACAAAATCTAGTTAGAAAAATCATTATGAAGTACGATTTTGAGCTAAATATTAAAGCATCAAATACTAGCTCTTTTGTAGCCCCTATAGACTTGATTTCCAGGGACACCTTGAGGTTTACCTTGAGTACCAAACATGGATAGTCTTGCATATGCAGGAGAAAAACAAAACCACCACCCTCAACCCCTAAAACCAAGAAAAATGCTCTGAAGATTTTTGTTATTAGGGGGAAAAAAAGGATCAGTGTATTTATGTTTCATGTAAAATGCAACTAGGAATGTAAATGACTGAATGGGGATATAAGTCTATAAAACAGCAATTTCTGAGGAAAATTATGCTTTATATAATGGTTCAATTTTCATAAAATTGTAAAAACTGTCATAAAAACAAATGGACTTCTGAAATTGATGCTTGCTTATTGTCATGTGACAGATGGCTCTGGCTGCCTGGCAGAGGTAGCTACCTTGTTGGTTCTCAGTGACCTCAGAGAGAATAATCTTGGTCGTTACTCATTTAACAAGTCCAGTTGCATTTATGTATCTTTACAGCAGCAAGTCAGTCATCCATGTGTAATTACACAGAGGAGGTCAAAAGGAAGTAATAGTGATGAGCCCAACAGATGACACAGCTTGGCAATCTCAACAGTATTGCACTATGTAAAATTACAGTGCACTAAAACACCAAATGAGTCCAGCAATACTTGTGTGCCCACAGAAACAATGAATTAGGACTCCATAACGAAAACAACAGTGATAGTCATTGGGAATTACACTGGCCTCGAATTACGAATTGAATAAACAGGTTGCAGGTTTTGAGAACTGCCAGTTTCACTATACAACCCAAAGCCAAACATCTGTCTGTATAAAAAGAGCATATTTCTCATGGTTGACCATGGCAGTATTGCTTTTTAGACATCTCCTGTACCTATTCATAACCATACTGGGCTCCCAGTACCCAAATACCAGGACAATGATGATTGCTGGGGGGTATCTCAGAAAACAAACACGTTCAAAACAAGTGGGTAAGTAGTTTCCCCCAGGAATTTGAATCTGCAGTATGTCAGCCACTGGAATAGAGACGTCTCATTCTTGGTACTCTCCAAAATTATGAACAGATCCCATTTTGGTTCCCCCATCCCCATCAGTGTCATTAAAGAGCAGCTGTTGCAGATTGACTGAATAATGTCAGTTGTGAAAACAACCATCAACCAAAATGCCAGTCTAAATCTGCACTTAACACACACATGTTAAGTGCACGTATACTTACAGACTTACACTACTTATTCCAAATAAACATCATAATACTTAACACAGAATGAATGGTTCAGTAGGCCAAGTTGTGAGTAAGCATTCACAGCTACTTCACAGGTCATCCTCCCTCACAGCATCTCACACTGCAAATAACCACAAGTCATCAGTACATTCACGTTTTGGGTTTTGTCAACACATGCCTTTTCATTAAGTTGTGTTCGGACTCCATGCGCTTCATCATTTATGAGCCCTGCTGTTTCAGCGACATCAAGAAATAACTGATTTGATGATTACACATCAATTTTCCTCTCTGCCTCAACTCACACTTGGCCGACTATCAGTTTCATCAAGGACTGGCAGAAAGAGCTTTCTGGGGGAGCCTTCCTAAGCTTTTCTCAATTTATTGAGTTCTAGCTTCTGGCAGCCTGTGCATAAGAGAAATTCTTGAAGCTATCTCCAACATAATACCATCTTATTGTCCTTTATAATTATATTTCAAAGTACAGATGAATATAAACACTGCAGTTTCTTTGCTGCAACTGCAAAAACAAACGGGCAGTAAGACAAGGTTAAATGATTTACAGCAGAGACTTGCAAAGAGAAGATAAATCACCCTTTTCTTTCAACACAGTGCTGTGCAGTCATCTTCATCTTTTCTTATCAACTGCCATTTCCACACATGCATGAAGTGCTCTCATTACGTTAGGGAGCAAAAAGGATCACAATCTTTAACCTGGCAGTCTTCTATCAACAATAGAAGAAAAAGATAAAAAGAGCATGAGTCCAACATGATGTCTCTAACCAGTGGCATGAATGGCAACATATTGCTTTACTGCTAATAAAAGAAGTCAGGAAAGACCAATGCTCATTTTACGTAAGGATAACTCATCCCTGGCAATATAAGAAGAAGGGCAATGCATGACAATTCTGCATAATACTTCACAGCAGATGGAGTGAGGGGAATAAGACCGGCTGTCTATGTAGGTCATGGTCATGGCAAGGACAATTTTGTCCCAACGCAACTGCCCAATTGCTATTGACAAAGCAGGACAAGGCATGGAGGAATATATCACAGTGTCAAGAAACTAATGCAGAAGGTATAAAATATCTGTTTAAATTGTTCATCTTCTCCATGTAGAAAGCTCTGTCTGGCACTGTTACCACAGATACTCCAGCTTATCTTCTCCATTGTGTAGTTAAACAAATTTTAGCTAACTTAAAATAATGCAATTAAGTAAAGAGTCAAACAATCACCAGCACTTCAGCTAAAGCAGTTCAAGAGATTACCAACTATTTAGCTAGAATGTGAAACCTATGTATAGATGCACGCACTAAATGGCAGTGTTAAGTGGGCTGGCTTGAACCACCACTGTTGGTGATTTAAATGATCTGTTTTAGTCTGTGCTGTAAAAAATGAGGGAGCCCATACAGTTGACTGTGTCATCTCAGGAAAGGTAGCATTAATATCCAACTGAGCAAGCAACAGCTTCTTCAGCTCCTTTGCCTTGATGGCACCATGATGGATTATTTTTTAATGCATCCTAATTTTTATAAAACACATTTTAATTGAGATTACTTGTGCCATCAGTTATGCTGTCCAAGGGGGTTTTGTTTGGTTTAGTTGCCAAAGTTTAAAAAAAAAAAAATTTAGTTCCAACTGTCTGCTCCATTTCTTTTGCCAGTGGTTCCTGTCCCCAAAGAAGCAAGGGGAGAATAAGATCCCTGTTTTAGTCTCACTTGCTCTGGTTCCCAATTTAGCTGAAACAGCCAATGAATGTGTGACTGCACAAATGCTGGGCTGAGACAGGTTACCAGGTCCGTGGAGTAGGGACAGCAGAGAGGCAGGACAGTAAAGCAGAGGGACAGTGGCAGACCAGGCAGGGCAGAAACTCCACTGCAGCCTCCATCTCAGAGCCTTAAGCATGAGCTCACTGACTTAGTCATTAAAAGGTGGAGATAAAGAGGTAGAAAGCAGAAAAGAAAACTTTCAGCAAAGTCCACAGCAAAGGCAGGGTCAGTCCTGTAAACACAAAATCTGCTGAATTTCCAATGAAAATCCTTGTCCTATAGGAAGTAAAGAATTTAATTTGGATCGGAGAGCATTCTCTGGAAGACAAACTGTTTCTCTTTGTAACTCTCTAATACAGCAGAGATTGACCTTTGCATCCTCATTCTGATGCTTATCTTGAACAAACAGCCTAGAAGTCAATGTCTACTGAGAAAAAATTAGGGAAGTGACTTTTCTCTAAAAGTGCAGAGCAAGTCCTAGGGAAAAAAATTCATAAATATGAGTCCAGCAGCTGTGGCTGAATGTTAACCAGCTTTGTGATACTGTGTTTATTTTGCCATTAAATGCTTGCTGAGACAAGTTAAACTTCAATCTTGAATTATATGATTAAGACTTTCAGGGAGAAAGCTTTTGTTATCCCAAAATATATTGTATTTCAGCATGAGCAGAGAAACAAACGTTTTCTCATTTTATACATTCATCAGCTTTTTGCTTTTATCCCATGGGTGAATATAGCGTTCAAGCAATAGATACCAGTGACTAAAGGCAACCGTCTTGAATGCAAGGGTTCTGACAAACTTTGCCCACACAGATCAGGCAGTGAACCTCACACCTGGCTTACAGCACTGTCACTTCTGCAGTCTTGGCTTCAGCTGAAGAGACAGTCCTATCGAGCTGTGTACAAACCAGCTACCCACAGCCCAGCTTTCAGCTATGATCTAATCAGGCTGTGAACTGGGTATTTTTCCTTCTCATTTTCACTTTGACTATAGAAAAAAAAAATCATAAAGTACTATTATCACATGGAGGTATTCATAATAAATATGCACAGGTTGCAAATAAAGCATTTTTAACTCAATAAATCAGTTTGTTTTCTTTTACAGGGTTCAAGTGAAAATTCCTCAGACATTTTGCTGATGGGCAGCTAATTACATCAGTGTTTTGCATTTGCCATTGCACAATTACCATGAACAAGGTGTGCTTTAAAATTAGATGTTGCAGGCCTTACACTTAATCTGATTAGGTCAATAATTTAAATATTAACACAGGTACAGAAATGCAGGCAGACAGATTCTTGTTAAACAAGAAGCCATTACATACTCTTACACTGTATTCTTTTAAAAACACAGTGTTTTCAGATGCAGAATGAGCACCTGGATGTCTGCCACAAGAATATGGCCTTTTGCTCCTATGCCCACCAATCTTACAACTTTGTCCTCCAGGACAAGGTAACTGAGTCACAGTGCAAACTTAATCACGTCACAACCCAAAGCTGATGTGATGATCTCATTACTGTTCCAGGAAAACGAATAAACTCTATTACTATTGACACCAGCAAATCCAGCTTTCAGCAAAGACCCACAAAGGTCCTGACCACATAACAGAGAGAACAAGTAACATGAGTGGCACTCTATTAAGGAAACTATTATTGTAAGCGAGATAGTGACAATGAGACTTTTAAAGAAAGTCTCTATGCTTTGTCATAGGATTTTTGAATTTTAAAGGAAATTTTGAAGGATATTTGATTCAACCAAATCTATGATCCTTTTTTTGGTAAGTTTAAGGTACCTGGAAATTACCTTTATGTCAGGATAAAAATAGTTTTGTACATTAAAGAATAGATTTATTGCACTATTTCAAGCACTCAAGCCAATCTAAATTGGCTTACAGGTTTATTTTGAAGCTCTTTACCCTTTTTTAATACATATTTGGATAGCATCATTTGTCTAGCATAGCATAAGACATGTAGAAACAAAATCTAAAATGACTAAATCTGACTTAAAAAGAATACCTGTCTGATGAAAGCCCCTAGCTCACCTGTGTACTTTTTCTGGTTTGGGGTGGTTTTGGATTTTTCTTGGTAAAACTAACTAGCAGGAAGTCTTATCTTCTGAGAGTTGCACTTAAAACTGATTGCTTATAAAGATTTGAAGAACGATTTGGATTATCATTCTAAAACAGCACCCGGGGAACTGGGTGGATCAAGGGATTGCTAATGAGATATTGAGTCTTTCACATCCAAACTGCTGATTTAAATTCAACCCAACACAAAGTTCCCCCAGCTGGTGGACATCTGATGATCTGTAAAAAATGAGGTGATGTTCTCAGTCTATTCTTAGAAAATACATGTAGAACACTGAACTGCCAGGAAAATCATCACTCTTTGCAGTGAAACCAAGAAATGAATTGACAATGAAACAATTTAGATTAATTTTTATCCCTTCATACAGTAATATAAAACAAGGCTTTGGCTTTCAGGTTTACTTTCCCCAACCTGCCCAAAATAAGTTTCAGCCTCTAAGACTACCACAGTGAAATAAAATAAAACATTTTAGTAAGGTAAAAATTATTATTTAAGTTCCAGAGTAGCTATACTGGGCTTTAATGACTTATAATTTACAGAAGGAGCAATGGTAGATGTTAATGAGTGACTCAGATGACTTTCTATTATGTTTTTCTGTAGGAGCAGTCATTATCACATGTCAATTGCTCAGAACACAGCACTGTCTAGTCCTCCCTCTCATTTAATAAAGCCAATTAATAATTTTCAATCATCTGCGTACTCAGTGAATTTAGAATTTAGTTTCGCTCATAAATTACAGTAAATCTATCATTTTAATTAGCTAACTAGTCATAGCTATTCTACAGACATTTTGTTTGTTTGAACATACTTTAGCCTATGAACTATTTGCAACTCCTGTTACTGTGATTCTGGTTTTACTAATGGAATTTGTGACAGATCAACTGTATGACATATTACCTTTTCTCTGTGCTGACTGCTGGGTCAGATTGAGAGTCCACCTCGTAGGCCTAAAGCTCGTTGCTCTTGGTACATGACAGGAATATCCATCTCAAATGGCTACCGTGCAAACCAAACCCACAGCCTGCACAGGCAGATGGACTGACCTTACTTGCACATGAATCAGTGGGTTAGGCACGCATTAATTGACACAACAGGACCAGAACCTGTTCCACTCATCCAGCCTTCTTCCCTCCCTTCTTCCCTTTCCTTCCTCCCCAAAAGTGCTCCTTTCAACTCATAATCCAAGCCCCTTCTCCCTGCAAGAATCTCCCTCACCACCCACATACACAAGGGGAACCCACCAGAATTATCAGAGCAAGACCCAGCCATGCACTGATGGTACTGCATGGAATGGGGAAGCCAAGGTAAGTTCTTTGTTGTGTTTTTCAAAGGATCCCTCTATAAAGTTCATTTCTTACCAGGGAAAACATCTTCTTCCTGTGCTAGGTCCCAGGACAAATCCAGAGGTTGTCCTTTGGACCAGGAAGAAGGAATGTGATCCTTTTAAATAACAGAAATTGCTGACTATCCATAGATGTTTCCCTCCACATCACCATCAAGAAGCTCCTGCAGGTTATAAGACGCTGCTTACAGCAGGTATGTACAGCTGGCCAAAGCCACCAAACACAAGACAGGTTCCTTAGCAGGGATAAAGAGGGACATCTTGAGAGAAGATGCCATTTCCTCTCCTGATAATCTTTTCCTCTTTTCCTCCCCTTGTGCACTGCTTTATGTATCCTGATCATTCCAAACCCAGTTTTCCCTTTCCCAGCCATCCCTCCACAGACGCCCATGAGCAGGTGCTGTAAATCTGTCCTAGGGGACAAAATCAGCAAACTTAATTCATGACAGGGGTAGGTTCCTTCACATCACTAGAGGAGGTCACTGATGCACTCACAGCCTGCATGTAGAGACAGCGATATAAAAAGGCAACAACCACCAACATCAGCACTCAGAGTCCTTGAGGAAGTCCTGAATATGGTCCTCTGGAATACAGTTAGTAAAAAGGAAGAGACCACCTTAGAATATAGCAGAAAAAGATTCATTCTAAAGATACAAGTACTTGGCTACCACCTTTCTAGAAAATCAAGGTCTTGGGTCTGATTTCTGTCATCTGAGGAAGGAAAAATTCCCTGCCTTCCAATTAGGTCTTCACCTAGGTGCTGAGACAACACCAGCACTTGGTGCTATCTTCCCTGCCTAAACCCACCCCCTCTTACAGCCCCAGCCGATCCCAGTCTTCATTTGTGGTCAATCCCACAAGGCTTGGCAAGAGCCAAAATGAACTGAATCCAGAGAGAAAAGGTGTACATAGAGAGCTCTTTCTTCTTTCATTTCCTGTAGATCTGTTAGAGGGGTGTAATTCTCTGTCAAGTGGCTGCTAACATGCTTCCTGGTATCCTTTCATTTTTTTCAGGGAGTAGATGTATGCACATGCTCCAATCTCCTCCCAAAGAAGCTGGATGTGTGATCAATGTGCCTTGGCCCAGTGGTCTTTCTGGACTCAGACTTCACACTCTCCTATCACTCAAGGGTGGGTAAGCCAAATGCCTTTAGGCTCCTGGATGACAACTTTAGGCACTGGATGACAACTGCCAGAGCCCTCCATCAGCTAGCCCTTTACCTGCTACTGCTGCACAAGGACTGGCACACACCTTCTCCACATCCCAGCACCTGCACTATGAAGAAAAGATACTTCCTTCCTATCAAGCCCAAATGTCAAAAAAGCCTCTACAATGCCTATCTCATCTGACTGGCTATTGTAATAATGACTGAAGGCTGACCTTAGCCAAAATTAAGAGCTTGTCCCATCACACCATGTAGCAGTCCACAAAAAGGCCTGACCAGCCACGGGGAAGCTCCTTACTCATTTCTGGCTTCATGGACATTTTTCTTGAATTAATCTTCAGCAAGCCTCAAGGGCTGTATAAGAGTTAGGAGGATTTTTCTCTATATACATTATTCAGTATTTATCATTACTGAATGTTATCTGCAATTCTGTCACCCATTCAATCAATATTTTGATTTGTCTGCAACTCTTCACCATCAGCCTTAGTTTTGAATAATTCTGTATCATCCAAAAATCTTTGTCATAGCACTCTTCATCTCTTTTTCCAGGTAATTTATGAATGCATTGCAGAGCAAAGATCCTCGTGGGCTTATGACAATAATCTAAATTTATGGTGCAATACTAGCCATTTATTATTTTATACCATTTCAGCTGCTACTAATCTGTGAGAAGAACTTCTCAGTCTCATGGCTTCTCACAGCTGCTTTTGAAAGTTTCACTGAGAAGCCTTAAGAAATGCCTTTTCAAACTCCCAGTCCACTGTATCAAACAGGTTACAATTCTTCACATACTATGGACTCACTTAGAGGAACTGGATAAATATGACTTCCCTCCACAGACATTATATTGACTCTTATGTAATCTGCTGTATTTATCTTTCTGTTTACCCATCCTTTCCCTATCATCATGCCTAATAGTTCAGCCTTACGGAAGTCAGGTTAATTGCCAGAATGATCCCTGGAGCCCTTTAAAAATGTTAGTATTGAAAATTGTTTACCTGATAGGCTGCATATCAGAACTACAGGCTCAACAGTTTCTTGGACTATTACCATTGTGACCAGCTGACCTGTTACTGCTCATTTGATCAAATTGTTCCAAAATCTTTTTATAACACCCTTATTTTTTTTTTTTTAGACAATTCTATATACAGAAAAACCAGACTGAGATGATCCAACTGTGTGACCTACAAAAATTAGAAGTCTGAAAAGTGATCCTTATGGTGTAAGTCCAAGACTTTCCTTCCTGTCATCAGAGGAATACTCCACGTGTTAGTCTAGAAAGTGAATTCTTATGCAAAGTTACAGTAATTTCTCAAAATCTTTGTAAATAGGGATGAATTACTACCTCCACTGCAGATTATGTATGTTCATTTGATGAACATTTGAGCTATTAATGAGAACTATCCCTAAACGTAAAGAGTGGCATCTTTGTCTCTTACAAGACAAGTTTTTGAAAAGTACACACCTTGGAGTGTAACATGGACGATTGACTTTGCTAAATAACATATACTAATCAACTTGGTAGAACAACACAAACAATAATCTAAATTACCACTATGCATTTCCAACAAACTTTTTTTTAGCACCTCAGTATTTATGGACATAAACATTCTAAGACATATAGAAGATCACAGACAACAGGAAGCCCTCTGATAGCCTTCCTCCACTTGAGGTGTCCATCTCATCACCTTGAAGTCATTTTTTGTGATTTCCCTTGAAATGTTCCCTGGATAAAGCTCCTGGAGATGAGACACCTTCTAATTGCATGCAACCTTTATCACATTTCCATCCAAAAATTTCATATACCAGAGGGACTCTCCTCCAAAATCACACCCAGAGTGACATTTCTTATAAGGTGCCATTTCTGAATTTGCTCAGGAGAACAGAAATGAGAAAAGCTTTTGAAGAGCATGTTCCCATGTATTTGTAGCATATATATGGCAAGCACACAAATATATCATAATAGCATATGTAGCTTTTGACTTTGAGAACAAATCATGGGTGGATTTGCTCTTGTTTAATGTGAGCACCACCAGGAAGCACTTTCTAAAAGGAGAATATGGGAGGGGAAAGGACTAAGATACACAAAACTATGACAAGAGGATAATTTTGTAATGGGTATAGACAGTGGGATATATATTCTGAATAGATGCTCAGAGCCAAGAAAAGCAGAACCTTTCTTCATTTCCTGAATGAAATGAAAACTTTTAATAAAGACAAGAGATAAAAGAATATTACTGACATGGTACATGCCAGTGCAGAGAAGGTAGGATATGACAGCTTTTCAATGAGAAACAGAAATCACAGGTTTAGAGTTGAGAGCCTAATAAAATACAGGAAGTTAAAATTAGAAAATGTTGCAAACACATCTGAGAACATAACCAAAATAGTCTTGAGTATAGTGTGCTTACTGTATTAGTGGAGGAAAATTTGCATAATTAAAAGGTATTGACAATTAACATAATGCAAGTGAAGGAGCAAGAATATCATTGCATTGTAATTAGGAGAACTATTTGTCAGTCTCAGGTTCAATTTGACTCAGAAACTTCAGACACATCAGTGGCATTCATATGAGTAAAAGTTACTGGAGTGACCATAACTAAAACACATTAGGGCCGCTAACTTGTAGTTTATCAGTAAACCAAAGACTGTTGAGTATGTCACCAACCAACACTGGGGGAAAAAATGAGGGTGAGTCCTCTAGACAGTCTTAAAGGCTGTGGTACAGAAGGTGCTAAATTAGGGGAAATGTCAAAGAGTGGTTAGGGTATGGAAATAGATAGCTGATGGGTACATAACAAAAAGTGCAAATACCAGGTTGCTAACAAGGAAGTCTCCTGGGTGAGACTGCCTTAAGAACAAGCTGGAAGCTGGCAACTGGGGAGGGCACAGAGAGATAAGCAAATGGAGGTTATGGCCTTTGTCTTCCTAGATCACAGGAGAGGATTTAATTAGCAGTTAGGGTTATCCACAGAGCAGCTTCTCCCATGGAGTGCAGGGGGATTTGAAAACAGGACAATGGCATTTTAGTAGGGCACAGCAGCTGAGAAAGGATTCTCCAGTGAATAGGGAGCACTGGTTTGCAGCTTCTTCTCTCGTCCTTATTTTGAATGAACTCAGATCTTGGAAACTGAGCCGCTGCCTGTGTTCAAGTCTGTTTACATGGCTGACTGACAGGAGATAATATTTCTTTACATCTCTCTTTACAGAAGCCTGCAGCAACAGATGGATGTTGCAGCATAATCTAAAGGTCAACAGCTTCTGACCAGAAAGTAATGGAGAACAGACCAGGCTACAGCAAGTTCAGCACTGGTGAAACCTAATTAAAAATTATGTTCATATTTAACCCGTGTTTCAGAATCGCAAAATCACAGAGGGACGACCTGAGGCACCTAGTATGTACTCAAACCAATAAATGTTTTTCCTAGAAAGGAAAGCTATGCATAAATGTAAATCACATGCCAAATTCACTACTGGATTTTTTAGTGGTGTATCTGAAATGGCTGAAAATTGTTTTTATTAGTTACAGATTTGGAAAAAAAAACCCAAACCAAATCCAAACCCCCCCAAAAAGCCCAAAACAAACAGAACACTGTCAACATGGACATTCAGAAGGCCTTATGATTAAGACTCTCAAGCTGTAAACTTGAAATATTCTACTTCTCTTCAAATGAGAAAACTGGTTCAACCCTGCCATATTGCTCAGCTGCCCTCACTTTCACCAAAATTTCAAGGGCCTAAGGTTGTATCCCTCAGCTCCTGAATATCTGCCAGACTTGGACAGTAAACAAATATGAGCTATGCTTAACAGTAATGCATACAACTACAGAGCTCCATACAGAATAACTGAAAGGTCAGTCAGATACCATTTTTCATAGCCTTTCAGTAAGAAATCAGTTTTTAAGACTGATTAAAACATTAAGCAAAGTTTTCAGCTACAGACTTCTAAACTGAGCGCAGAAAATACACACGTAAGAAAGGAAGTGCACATTATAAAGAGCTAGCTAAAAGACATATTTTGCTCCAGTTGTTGCTTTGATTCTACGACACCATGAAGTAGACCAACCAGTGGGAATTCAAACATTAGATCACAATAAATCAACAGACATGAAAACATTAGCTCAGGCATTAAATTTACATTTTCAGACCATTGGCTCTTGTGACCCAGAATATACTGGGAAATTTGAAGTTCTACTGTCAGTTCTGTAGCTCTGTTTCTCTTTAGACCAAAGCAAGTCATGAAGTGCAGGCTCTTGCTTCACTCCCTTGCCCTATACCGGAACATACTTATTTTTAGGTATGGCATACTTACAATCTTATTACACTGAGGAGTGGGGAAGATAAGGTGCAGGCTCAGGCTCAGATTGGGATGATGCACACAGTGTTTAAATGGAAGTAGCAGCTGTTGGGGGACTGTACAACCAGCTGCTTATTTGCAAGAAGCTTTAGCATACTCAGGGAGAACAGAATTTCCACAGACTTGTTTCTAATATGGAAGAAATCTTTAATGAGCACATAAGAAGCTGCCACTTCTTTTTAACTGTTTCAAGCTTTTAAAAACATTTCAAATAGGGAAAGATTTCAAGGGATGGCAAACCCACAGTGTCAATACAGAAGTAAAATTCTTGCCACAGGCAGTAAGTTCTCAGAGAAGCAGAGTTAAACGAAAGTCACTAGAATTTTTAAAACTAGAACCAGATACTAATAACAACATAATACCCCTTCATAATCTTTCAGGAAACTGAAAATTTCATCAATAATAGCTTATGAAAGTTTCAACCTGAGGACAACACCTATTATGAAAAATCACAGATGAAACATCCCAAAGTTACAGGCAACAGTTATAAAACAGAGAAAGTCAGAAAACCCCAATAATAAGCAACCACCCATGCCATCCTAATACCTGTCTATGCCACAAGAGAAAAGAAAAAATTAGTATTTTGCTGTCTTTTGTCTTTTAAGCACACTCTGTCTCACTAGCATCACCACAGTGTTTCTCCTAAGCATTGTGCTGCTGCTCTAAAGACTTCCCAGCACAGCTCTGTTTGCCTTCCCTTTCTCCCTATTATTTTAGAAATTAAACTAGAATAACACTGATGACAGACGTTTAAATATGTCTGTTGCTACCACAGTTTCAATAGCAGTCCATGAAGGCAGTAAAGCACCTCCTGCCCACTACCATTCAGCCTACTCAGCTCCACAGAGCAGACCCAATGGGACACACATGCAAATGCTCCCCTTTTTCTATTCCAGCTGAACAATGGTTCTCCTGGTCTTGTAACTTTAATTCCTTTGTAGGAAATTCAGAAAAATAAAAATCAACATAACGAGCAAGCTTGTGATGGGCATACTGCCCAGGTACACTATTTCATACTCTCAAGCAATATTGAACCAGTTATGGAATACTTGTAGTAATACAAATAGAACACAATAAAAATACAGATTCTATGTTTTCTCATAATAAATTACCAACTACATGTGATCCAGCATCTCTAATGCAAAAATATTCTATAGATACAGTCTCAAACCAACTCACACCTCCTCATTTCAACTCTCTGGGATAAGGCTGTGCTGATTTGATTTGCTGATATTGCGCTACTGAGAATTAAGAGTTTCTCTGTTGTAGCCTCATCTTAGCTGGGACTAAGGAGCAGAGGAGCTTGTCACTGACATACATCATGAGTGGCTCTCCTTCACCTATCTGTCCAAGCAAAACTCAGACATATTAGGTTTGGTCTTCACAAATTTCTCAAATGAAATTATTTTCCTTTGGATCAAGTTACTCACGTTGTTAATAGCTGGCTCATCAAAGTAATTCTAAACAAAAAATAGTTACTCCAGTTACTTGGATATTTGGTAAGTTTTAAGGTTATAGAATAACCTGGAATTAATATAGAAAATTTCTGCAGGAGATTTACTTATTTTTAGAAATAAAACTAAATTCACAGGGATCTCATCAAGTCAATATAATATTTTTTTCTCTGAAATCATATCCATTAATACTACTATCACATACAGGAGAACTGATTAAGATACATAAAAACTTTGGTTGAGGATTTACACCTACACTGGGCCGGAAAAATATACCCATAGCAGTGGCTTGTTCTATAGTATGTAAATCACCCTAATGATAGTGAGTTATTTTTTTTAGTCATTCATTCATTCTCCTAAAGAACAACTTTCCAATTTATCAAGATAAATGAAGGAACTGAACCACAATTCTTAAGGGAAAATCTAATAACCCTTTTAAAGTAAATTTTGATTTTGAGCCATAGTGCCATACCACACTGATAACGGCATTCTGCACCATGTTAAAATGAGCTCAAATTAACACAGGCTGTAATTTATCTTCCAGTTCTAAAGCTGCAGAGGTAGATGCTAACAACTCCTCTTTTATATCTGCTTACAATAATTTTATCATGACTAAAGATACATTATTAAGATAACTTTCCACCTTCTGTCACTGGAATACAGTTTTTGTGACTTTACCACAAGACTTGCTTCTAACACTCCTATCAAATTACTTAGGGAAATTATTTATTCACTGGATGTTAAGTTTTTGGGTTTTTTGTCCTGTTTAAGGACTCCTAACTAAGGATGACAGATCATAAAAGAGAACATTCTGAAAGATACAATTTTCTTTACCTGTGGTTTCCAAGAAGACTTCCAAGACACCAAACACCTTCATGTATTACAACCTCCTGGTATAAGTAGTAAAGGTGATGCTTTGTAAAGCACTATATTTACAATAAGAAAACAGATTACCTATTCTCATACTTATGATAACTGGGAAAGAAAATATATTATGCAACAAAAGCACCTAAATACTGCATTAGTAAAAGCAGAAACTGGGCAGATATGATGCTTAGGGTCATGGTTTA
Organism: Pardalotus punctatus; assembly: GCA_013400915.1. Lineage (NCBI taxonomy): Eukaryota > Metazoa > Chordata > Aves > Passeriformes > Pardalotidae > Pardalotus > Pardalotus punctatus. Next base: position 765,539 of record VZTX01010060.1, read on the forward strand.
CTGGTGGGCTTGGTGGTCTTAGGGTAATGGTTGGACTTGATTACCTCAATGGTCTTTTCCAACCTAAATGATTCTATGAGTCACAGATATAACATGCATTCATATTATTTATATGTACTCTGAACAGTGGTCAAAAGCCTGGCTTACAAGAACTAAGAACTAGGCCAAAGCATGCAAGGCCACATATAGGTCCGGCAAATTCTATAGAACTTAGACAAGGCACAGGGTATGGAGGGGAAAAAAAGAAACTGAACCAACCAGTTTTGGAGAGGAGAAGCAAAATGTTGGCTTAACTGTATCAAAACAGCACAGTAATTAGGCTAAGAACATACTCAAATTGTCAACTGCACAAGTGAACTAAGTCATGGCAATTAAACATCGTGCTTGGCGTGGTAGTAAAACTGCTTTTGTTTTTGTGCACAGGCATATCGTCACCACACAAGGTACAACAACACTTGATTGCACCTGGGCACTTTTACTGGAAAAGCATATTCCTGACTGTCCTTTACATCAGCTTTGACATCAGCAGAATGATTCTCAGCTTTCTCTAGTCAAAGGAGGGACAAAGTCTATATAATATGATGTTTAAAAGTTTCACATTTCATCAGCAATTTGTTTTAATCAATAGGAAAATAACATTTTGGGAGAATTTTTGGGGTAGTTTTGGGGGAATGGAAGGTTGTTGTTTAGGTTATTTAATTTCTAATACAATATTAATAGTGGAATTAATATGACCAGGCATCCTTGATACATTGCTCTCTGTTATCCACCCAGCTCTCAATCATTTTAGCATCAGGTCAACAGTGAACATCCAATAGGTGTCCTTTGAGGCAAAAAAAAACCCCCAGTCTTGGAGTTGAAGGAAAGAAGGTATTTGTATAAGATCATCAGCATTAGCTTTAAATACTAAAATCCTTAAACTGCAAAAGGACTGAAAACCCAACAAACCCAGTACTTTTTAAAACAGCCAATAACAGATTCATTCTTGCTGAGAGGAGGAACCATTGCAGAGCTGGAAACTGAATGCTGGCTATAGGCATACTAAAAAACACAGTGCAGAAATATCTGAGATAAAAGTGCAGACTCCTAGGAAGCTAGGAGAACTAACCCCAGCAGGATTGTGTCACTTTCCGTGTATGTGTCACTCACAGCTTACACCTCTCCTTCAACGAACTGAAAATGGCTCACCATTAAGACTTGATCCAGCTCCTAGCACATAAACAAGATGCAAGTGCTTACTAATTCAATTTAAAATTAACTGATCATTCTGAAATTTCAAGGGTCCAAATATGAAGGCAAAAATGTTTCTTTCCTAAGATATATGGAAAAAACCTCAGAAAATGAATATCAGATAAAATATACAGAAAAATTAATTTCCATGAACCTTTTCCCTCATATATAGGTTGCAATTTTAGAGTTGGAACTCGGACCAGGACAACTTCACCAAGAGCAGTGGCAGTATTTGTGGGAATAATGGCTTGGTAAACGTCAGCCAGCTATTTCCACAGCCAAATCACCACAACCCCTGGCTGCTGCCTATGAGGAGGACACACAAAAAGGGAAGTTTCAAAGGTAGAAGTAGCCCTGCAGTGTCGGTTACTTCTTTGAGATGTGTTTGCTCACTTCCAGTTATGCAGTGGGTTGATTCTTCATAATTCAGATTTTAATTTACTTTAAAACTTTTCCCTTCAATGTACTTAATAAGCACAGTAACACTACAAAATGTGGATTAGTCAGCTAATACGCCCACACCCTGGGTGTGTTATAGCCCTCAGCAACACTGCTGCCCCAGTACATCCAAGATGTATGCACACTGGCTGACAAAAACACGCCTTGCTGTGTGTTATTGCTTACATAAGACAGGACTTAGCATATGTAACTGTATATTAATGACACGCCTTGATACATTGTTAAACTGGAAACTATGGTTGTACTCCATCAGAGGCTTAGGTGTGTGCTGTATTACACGGAGCAAAATTAATTAAGAAACCCTGCGTTCTTGCTGGCAGTAGCTGTGGTGATACGCTGGGAACAGGAGACCACACTCCTCACTGACCTACATGGAGCAAGAGCTGGGCCAGCAGCCTCCTAAGCACTGAATGCCTCCTGGACAGAATATATCTCCTGAAATGTGCTACAATGATATGAGTAATTTAGAATAATAATAATAATAAAAATAGATTTTTTTTAAAAAATCCCCACCCCCCGCTCCAGACTGTGTGTTCTCCATCACGGTAAAACAGCCCGAGCCGGAGCTGCAGCTGAAGGGCCTCTCTCTCCTCCGCCCCCCAACCAACCTCCCCAGTGCCAGCGCTGGCATTTGTGCAATCAGATGGTGAGAAATCAGGGATGCGATCTGGCCAACCCCTCCCATGCTTTTTTCCCTAGGTTAGTTTTACAGTTTACCACTCACGCTCACACTGGCACCAGAGAGGCGGCAGAAACACACGGCTGGGACCTCCCTTTTTGACGCCAGCCCACACACAGGCTGGCTTAAAGCAATCGTGAAACTGTATCATTAACAATGCTGGCAAGAACCTTCCCACAGACAGTTATCCCGACGAAAAGTTGTCGTGCCCCACTGCCTATTTCCATTTGAATATGGAGCTCAGGCCGCTCTCTGCTGTGGAGCTGAGGAGGAGGTTCTCCCAATGAGCTCTGCTGGCAAAGCTCCTTCCAGCCTGCAGAGCAGCAGTACTGCCTCCAACAAACACACGCCAAGTGATAGCAGCAGTAATCCAGCCACTGGTATTTTAATACTGATTTTTATTCATTGCCCTATTTTCAATATCTTGTACTTTCTCTTTTCAGGACATTAACCAAGCTCTTTCTTTATGATTTTCCCCACCTTTCATGCTTCAAGCTTACTCACCGGGGAAGTTTTGCCTCCGGCTGCTACATCTCCATAAATTCTCCTACCAACCCATTTGAAAGAAGAATAAGGTGTTAATTAGGGTGTTAATGGCTACAGAAACACCTTTTTTTCTCACCCCCCCCCCCCCC
>VZTX01010060.1:768553-834904 GCA_013400915.1 Pardalotus punctatus
CTTTTTTTCTCCCCCCCCCCCCCCCCCAAACACAGGGAAACTCAACATTCTTGCAGAAGTGTTAGACTGCATAAAAAATTTAACAAACAAAAATCCCTTTACTCGGCACACAGTGCAGATAGTTTCTGGCTCCCAACATCTCCAAACTCCAATCCTATTTACTCTCTTTCACCTTTGATTTGGGACCATCTAACTGTGGGGGAAAAAAGACATATATTTTCTTAGTATCTTTAAGCGACAGAGTATTTTTTTTAATCTTCAAAATGAATTCCATACCAGAGTGCATCTTCACAATGAGAAAATGGTTGTGTTACTGTGTGAAGTAACATGTGGTTTCACAAGCCAGCTGAGCCAACCTCGCATCCCTCTGCTGCTCAAAGAGGTTTCCCCCCTCTCCTCTTCCCTGCTGAGTCTACCCAGTGCCAGTCCACAGCCATGCTGGCTCTGGCACTTGTCTGATACCTCCCAGTTCAGTTCACTAAACTGACATAAAGCTGTTCACACTTTTGCTGGGTTCATTTTCTGCCAGCTGAGTGAGCTGAACCAGCTGAAAAAGGGGGCAGCACCAAACACAGGGAAAGCAGTAGGAAACATGTACCTGGAGGATTCTTCCTTTTGACAGCAGCAAGAAGCAAAAACTGCTAAGGCATCTTGTGAAACCTCACCCTAAGGGCACAGCTTTACTAAATTGCTTGATACAAATTATGACTTTGCTATTACAAGAAGAGATGGTTTCTAGTAGTCACCCAATTTCACATTAAACTATTTCAGCTTGCTAAAGTAGCAGAAAACTACCTAGGGTGGCAGCTGTTCTTTCCCAGGTCAGCAAGTGGAACTAGCACATCTTCTGGTCCATGAACACAGAAGCTGATGCAAGGCAAAGACAGAACTCCATGGCAGGGGCAAGAAGGAAGAGAAGAGCCAGAGAGAAGTCAGCCCACTCCCTCTCAGCTGCTGTGATAGCTGAAATCTTGTGAAATCACACCTTGGTTTATGAAAACGCCTAGCATTAAAAAAAAACGCTCATTTCTCCACTCCTGTTAACAGATAACTGTGAAGCAACTGTTCCCCCAAAGTTATTTTATAAACTTGTTGTCTAGTGTAGAAGCTAAAAACTGTGTTTCTTTTTAAATCAAAAATTTAATTTCATGTAATATTCAGTCTAACAGTCACTGCAAAAATAGATGCAGTGATTTGAGATACTGCTGTACACCAGACTGTGTGTTACTGTTCTCCCAGCCTGATGATTTAATCACGACTGTTCTTCATTCACTGTGGTACAAAAGCGGCACAGCAAGTTCAAATTAGACTCAAAAGCAAGTTATATTAAGCAGAGGAGGAAATTCTGTTGCTATCTGAAAATAATTTTTGGAGATATCAGATGGATAGGAAACTTATAGTTCCAGCCCTGCAGATAGGTCCCCTCAAAGTCATGGCAGCACACCAATACTCTACTCACCAATAGAGCAGTGTCTGTCTTTTTAAGTCAGCATCTTTCTAAATGCTGATTTGTTTTTAACTTCCATTAGCCGCTGTTTCAAAACATTTGTCTCTCTTGGGTGGGACTTCTGGGATTTGCTTTGCTTGTTTTTCAATGGAGCAGGTTATTTGGATCCTTATGCTTTATGTTACAGCTAGACTGAGATAAGAGTGCATTTTGTCAGGTGGCTTATGTCACTCAGAGATTTGAGGCAGCTGCTACCTTTGCCAACAAAAACAGGTTTTTCTCTCAGCATATGCTACATCAGTACTAGGGAGGTTTGCACCACAACTCTGCCAACCCAGTTACAGTGACACATTTGTAAGCGTGGCATGACAAGACCTCAGAGTAGTGATCTTTATACCCTGCTCTGACATGAATTATGCTCGTGGGACAGAGGGATATTTTTCCATTACTTCTATTCAAACAAACTCATATCTTTGGCTTTTGGTTACTCATATCTCTTTTCTGACGTGTTCTGATAAAAGCCTATTAGAAAAGACATAGAGAAACTTAAATTTGCAGAAATATCTGCAGTGATAAATAAACAATGGAGTTTATGAAATTTCATCCATTACAAATATAAACTTGTGACCTCTTTCTGGTTCTGGCAGATGACTTATCCTAAGAAAAGCTGTTGAAATTCGGAGTATTTACATCAGAATCCCACTCCAAAACTTAATTTAAACTTCAGCTTTAATAAAACTGGATTATTAACTAATCATTACTTTTAACTACTAATAGCAAGTAACTTTATGGATTGCTACACCTGACAAATTGTTAAATGTTTCAGCTATTTTCCAAGTGAAATGAAACCTACACGTGTTTCTTTAGTCCCCATCTCCTTTCAGAGAAATAAATACATTTCCCTGTACTACTCTTACTTTTATTAAACAACCTGATAGCTCATCCGTTCTTATCTTCTCAGGATACAAAATAAATCAGTATGGTCTCTTAGTCTACTCTTTCCTAAGGAATACAGTTCTCACAGATCCAATTCTTTTGAGTAACTAAAATTCTCGAGTCTGAATCATTCTGGTTTTGTAATGCTTCTCTGTAATAAGAAAATCATGGATGCAGGCACTACCTCCCCTAATTCACATTCTGACACCTGTGTTGGTGCAAGAAAGCTTGCAGTGGTGTATTTGGACTAGATTGTTCACAGGCATGCAAGTATTTCACTTCTGAAGTTACAGTATGGTTATCTTACTTTAAAAATATTTTTCACTGAAGCACTAAGTTAAGAAAAAATACTGAAAGGAATGAAAATAAATTATTTCTCCAAAGAAGGTAATTGCACAGCTAAGCATTATCTATGGAGAGAAAGAAAATCCTAAGTACCAACAGGGCTTGTCAGAGTTACTTCAATGTGCCGGACTTCTTACAAAGACTAACCTACAATTTCCTAACATCTTTAATTACATGTTTCTGAGAAGAGTACAGTTGGCCTACAGTGTGTCATACATACAAAATCCTTGCTGACTGAACATAGAAGGACATACTTAATACTATTATGTCAGGCTGGAAAAACTCCTTACAAAATAAGTCCTCTAAAAAACAAACCCCAAAGTTAACTTTCTGGTCTAAAGAAAGTACTTGGCAAAATCTCAGATTCAAACCTGATTCCCAATCTCCATTATTACCTCCACCAGGAAGGCCTAAATAATCAGTAAAAAAAAAAAAACCAAGAACAGGGGAAAACCTTTTGGACACCAGAGGCCTGCAAAACATCTGACTTCAATCCTAGAGGATGGAAAAAAACCAAACCAAATACTTTGACCAGAATTAAGTGTTAATGCTTTGGCAGCTTCCAGAAAGAGCTATGACTAAACGGAGATAAAAACTAAATATTAGAGAAGGAAAATAGTTTTCAAGTTGTTATGCAAACCAGACATTTTCTATGCAAATTCAGGCACTGAACTTGTATAATCTGAATTTTAAAACATAGGTTGATGTCTTGATTGTAAATTGTGTTTGTTTTTTCCTTTCTGAATGTCATGTTAAATTACTGTGTGCATATGCAGGATGTGGGTGGAAGGCACTGACACAAGGAGGAATTAATTCTTGTAAAAAAAAGCTTTTGTTTTTCTAAGAGCATGGTTGAGAAGAAGAATATATATTGCTTTCAATAAAAATGGAACTAACCAATGTTTGTAAACACATCACTGTGCAAATGAAGAAACATTGCTTCTTAAGTACCGACAATATTTGATTCAGCCCATGCATATACCAGCCAGCTGGTCTCCCTGGCCTCAGTCCCAACCTTCTCACCTCTCTAAGTGGTTATATCCTCTCCATGGGGATAGCAGGGGGCCTCACAAGCCAAGATGGGCAATCTACAGATTGGTCTTCTGAACACATCTCTGCTAATGTAATCCATTATTAGAGTGCAACTGAGATATATTGATCAAAATGTTTGGCTTCTATAATTCCCATTTTGCTTTATCAACCACAGTAGTGCAATAGCTGTTAAAAGCCTTCTATATTTAAAACACTATTGTTGACCTACTGCATATTTTCAGTTTACAAATCTGTGATACAGAATAATGAGAAGCAGATGGAAAGTCACAATGTACTTCTAAGCACAGCAAAGTCTCCTGGCACCTCTGTATTTGCAGCCAGAACTTTCTCTCATTATTACGAAGTAGCAGTTGGTCTGTATATCTCAAAATCAGGAACATGGAAGTTGTGGGCCTCATCAGGAAAGGTAGTAAGAAAGCTCAAAGTCTACTAACTTCGGTAGGATGTAGAAGTTCCCCACTGCAGCCATTTTTTTACTAATATAGCAGAACCTTTTAGCTTCTACGAACTGGGGCAGGTCTGTTGTGTTACTAACTCTTTGCTGTTTATACAAGTTCAGCCTTTCTTAAGCTAGTGAATATGGGAAATACTTAAATAAGTAAGAAAGCCTCTTTCTTGCTGCATCTGTGTCTTGGAAGATTGTTAGGTGGTTAATTGCACAAAGGAAAACCCAGCAGAGCTGTGCTACCAAGAAAAAAAGATGAACAAGTTTCTCATATTTATGCAACAACCTCTCAAAATATAAATTAATCTCTAGTTTGCATCTCAATTGTCAGTCTAAGAAGAAGGTATCTCAGCACGAAATCTGTTCGTAAGAGATACAATATTATTGTTCTGGAGTGCACATAATTTGATGGATGCCTTCACTGGAATAGTTTTTAAATCTTCATCCCATCACAATATGCATTAAAATCTTTTCCTTGTAACATACTATTCTGCAAAAAGATAGCAAAATGTTATAAACATAAGAGAGTATAGAGGACTGTGTTAATACTTGCTGATCTTTTCAGGTTTATTGAAATCACATGATTTCAATTTCCTTGAGATAATGACTTTGGATCAATATGTGTATTTGATCTCAATAATTTGCGATTTCCTATTGAAAGTACACAAAAATTTAGTCCTGCTAAGTTTCATCTTCTTTTGTCAAGTCTTCCAATAACTGAATTGAGAACACTTCCTGTCCAACAGCATCTATAAAGATTAGTGCTCTATATCAACAAGTTTAACACCAGTTTTATATGCCATTTCCCAGCCCTTAATCTAAGTTGCTCCAAATTTCTTTTTAATACAGCATTATTTTCTGTGGTCAAATTACAGGATTAAGAATTAGGAATTTTATTTCCAATTCTATCACTAGTCATCTTGGCTAAAGCAACCAAAAATGACAGAGTAAAATATTCTAACACTATCAAAACAATTGACAGAAGCTTCAGCATGTAATATTAGTTTAAATAATTTTGTTGCTTCAAATTGGTGGCATCTTTTGAAAAACAACAGGCTCTAAAAGAAGGAATAAAGAAAAAAGTTATTGAAGTGAGATAAAACAGAAACCAAATTCGTTTCACTTTTTTGAGTGGAAAATGGAGCAGGTTGAAGTAATCAAGAACAAAAATAACCTTTCAGATTAGTATATTTTCAATAGACAAGACAGACTGCTTCCAACAAAGAATGCGTCCTTAGATGGATTAGAAGTCAATGCTGGTTTGGGACTCACCCAGTCTGAAGTCTTACAAATAAAAATCTGAAATCTTGAATTAGACTGCACTTGTCACCCAAAAGCAATACAGGGTGAATCAGCAGGCAATCATTATTTTCTGTCCTCTCCATACACTAATCAAGGTGCCTCATTCTGCACCAGTGACAACCCATCACTGTGGCATTAGGAACCTAAGCATCTGGATTGGAGTGTTTTCTTAGGATTGTGGTCTAGTTTGGAATTGTAGTCTCTGTCTGTATCAAAAATAAGAAACCTAAGGAAAAGCTGCACAACTGAAGGCATGTTTTCTCATGTGTACATGTTGAACATGAAATGGGATGCTGATACACACAATTCAACCCCTCTGTTTCCAAGGATGTGCTGTTTTCACAGCCTGTGTTTGCAGGCAAAGACTAAAACTGGCTCACATATTCCCATTACAGTTGCCTTGACCAAGTTTAGAAAAGTTCCTTTTTCTTTCCTCAAGGGTGACACAATGTAGTATTTGCCATAAAGTGCAATTTCTGCTCAGAGTGCACACAGTAGTACTCTGGACAACTTAATTCCTTTAAAATTTAACAACACCCAAGTTGCAGCAGTCTGAAAAAAAAGATTTGCAGCAATTGCAGGTCAGTTGTGACTCACAGAGAGCTTGAACACACCATTACCCCAAGAAACATCATGCAGAAGCTGACGGTCCTGGAGGAGAGTTGAGCCCCATTCCTTGCACAACGAACCCTGGATCGCCCTCTGTTGTTAGGATTATTTAGCTCTTATGTGGGAGCTGGAAGAGGTTTAAGGCTACAATAAATACTTCCGTACCTTATGTTTAAAGGCAAGAAGAAACCTTTACTGATGTACAAAAAGGTGAAATAGCTAAATGAACAGACAGGCAGGTTCAGATGATTACCTCAGCTAAAAACCATGTATTTTACAGAGATGTTTCTCCGATATTTTTTCAGATAAATGGTTTGTTTGGCTTTTGGTGGGGAAATTTTATCCTGTCAGAAACCCAATGACTTCTAAGGTTTCTATGTGCACTAATATCAGCACATTCACAACAACACATTTTGCTTAGAATCCACTAGTTAAAGCCCAAAAATGGTCATATAGAAACAAGTAGCCTTCCTTTGACTAACGATAGAAATAGCAGTTTGAAAGTTATTCAAGATCCATCCAATTACTAACACAGATCCATATAATTGTTAGCACAGATTAATTGGTAAAGTGTGCTACCTCCTTAAAATAAGAATAACAATAATATTAATGGAACAAAACTGAGCTTTGAATGTCTCAAAGTAATTTGCACTGCAATCTTTTCTTTGAGGCATCTTAGTACACTATTTATAAACACAAGTTTTGTTTAAAATTTGACTGAATTTCATCAAGGACAAATGTTTAAAATAAATATAAAAATTAAATAAAGTTTTCATTTAGGATTAAAACTTTCTCTTTTCTGCTAAAACCTTTTCTCTCTAATGACATTTCATTTGGCTTGATCCCCTTCCCTCCCCAGTCTTTTTCTTTGATCAGTAAACCAATGGTGATTAAACATACATAAAAATCAGGGTCAGAAAGGCAGACTTGCCAAATTCAAATAGGTACACTAAATATTTCCTTCCCAAAAAGTTGTGTTTAGGTTTACAACTAAGTCAAGGCTGAAAATTTCAGAGGTAAAGTACCTATATGAGGTATATAAAGGGAATGTATTTTGTCTAAAATATTTTTGCAGTACTACAACTACTATTCTACCACTCAAAGTCAAAAAGGAAGTGAACTGCTTAAAATACACACTGTCACAAAACCATTCATTTCCTTTCTTGAAACTTTTCTTACTTGCATGAAACAGTCTGCCTAACAGACATCAGCTTCAGTAAAGAGAAACACTGTTTGTTTTATTAATGGCCACTGCAAAAGACTAATTTGACCTGCATTGCATCCTATCAATATTCATTGCTATTTCCACAAGAGCTGCAAGGAAATAAACATTGGCTTTGAGTTTTGTTACCAGTTCCCAAGTTTTAACCAAAGTCTACTTCTCTGATTCTTCAATAAAATATTTTAGGATAGCATCTGACTTTTATTTTGATATGATTGTTCATTCAGATTGAAAAAGTAAGAAATCAAAACGATTAAAACTATGAGACTCCTTCTTCAGTGACACTGCAAACATGCACATAAGTGAAATATGCATTTATTAAGAGATGTGCATGAAACCTCTCATAATACCATATCACGTTGCTCTCTTATCGGCATTTATGGGACATTTGATTGGAAGCACGCCAACCAACACCAGCTACATTTAAGAGTAGAAGTGCATTTTGAGGAGTTAAAAAAATAAAAATCCCTGTGATAGAATAAAAACACGAAAGAAAAAAATATTAATTCAACTGAGAAGTAAAAGATAGTAGGTCACATTTTAATTAACACTACTTAAAATTCAGGCTTCCAAGAACTATGTCTAATTCTTCCTGGGTTCAATGACACTATTGAATCCATTTTCTTTTTTGAAAACTGCAGGATGTGAGTGCACTTTTGAGTATCATACCTGTCTCATTTCTGTATGCAGAAAAGATAGCACAAATCCCTGCCAAGAAATTCTGCTATTCAAGGCTAAGCTCAGATGCTCTTATATAGGGATATTTCTACCTGTCTTCTATCTTGCCCCTCCTCTTCCTTCCTTCTTTGCTTTAGATCACAGCCAGTTTTAAATCTATGATTAAACTTTCATGAGTGGGTGATTTCTACAATGTTAAAACTATGGGTCTTTTAAACCTCCATTTTCAAACACAAGAACATTAAACCATTTGTGGCTTTTTTATTCTGTGACTTCACAGGAGTGTATAATGATCATTATGAGCTGCTCCACATTTTAAAATTAATAATCAGATTTGAGCTAAAGCTGCAATGGTAAAAACACCATCAGAGGACAAACCACTAATGTGTCACTCAGAAGTTTCTGCCCACATACTCCACTCAATGGTTTTAAGATTAGAATTAGGAAAGTACTATAAGGAGATGATTATGTGGTATATGGTATAATTCTAGAAAATTATTGACTACTCTAATTAATTAACTAGAAACATCATAATTTTTACATTAGAATATCAAGATATTCTTCCATAAATTATTTTATGTAAATGAAACAATAATTTATGAGAACATAATCCATTTAGATCAATGTCAATGATATCACATTTGGACAAAAAGAAATAGCAAAAATGTGACATTAAAATCAGAAGTGAATCTAGACCATAGCTGTATATGCTTCTTGGCATTTAAAGTGAATTTAAGTGTTCATACAAGGCAGTGAGACTTCACAGTACTTTGGAAACTTTTCTCCAAAGGAAATCTCAGCAAAAGTAACAGAAAGGAAAGGTACATCCCTTTCTGCAGAAACTCCCAAACAAAAGAAATACCAGTAATTGAAACAGTGCATACTGAAGCAGCAGAAAGCATTCAATTGCTGTACATGCTGGGCTGACTAACTATCATAGCTCTAGTAGTATCTGAACACTTCCCAAACAAGTGAGAGTTTGCTACTTTTCCACCTCAAGCAAAAGTAACAAATGAAGTGCTAGGGATGTAAAGAAACTTATTACAGACATCAACAAGCTCAAGAAAGGAAAAATGTTTCCCATTAGGAAGGTCTGAAGAAAATACTTAAGCAAAGTTCTTTCTGTTCATATTAATGAACTTGAAGAATATGCTTAAAGCCTTAATTTTGTTAGTGACCAAAGTGCTTGTTCATTTATTCATCCTGTGTCTGCTCCAGAAAACCAGACTAAGATTCTGGTCAAAGTCAGGGACTATGACTTTGCACCTATACACAGTTCTAAGTATGAGAAATACAGCCCTCTAAACAGAAATAACATTGACACCTATAACAGACATGGAGCAAGCATGAAAGGTGAGCAGGTTGATACATAGCTTCTCAGAAAGTTCATACAGTAGCTAGACTCGCACTTAGTGACAAGGAAAAAAAAAAGTGAAATTAATAAGACCAACATTTTCTCTGACTGGAGAACAATGGGAACCACCCCACCACAAGTTAATAATGCTGCTAGGTCAGCCCCTAGGTACACTGAAGATACGATGACCCTGTTTTACTCCCGAAAGCACAAAACCTTTCAGTTTAGAAAGGCTCCTAAAACTTCCTTTTGTAACTTCTTATTGGGATTTCCTAACAGCTCCCCTATGCTTGATAACATCTCCAGGTCAAAAAGAAATAGGTATCTTGCTTTGCTTTCCTTCAGGATGTTGTGTGTCAGCAGCGTACTAATGACAGACAGAAGTTCTGCTTTCCATTTTGTAGGCTCTGAAATACCACCCATCCAGTCACAGGAGCTGAAAAAGTGTCTTTCACTGTGACCTCCTGCCATGGTTTTTCTATGCCAAGGAACATAAAGCTGAAACTCCCAATAATGGGATGAGACCCAGAGATCCTTAAATACATAAACTAATACCAATTGTTATACTGCAGAAATCACTTTATATAATGACAGAATTAGGAAAAAATGTGCCTGCTTTTTTTCTGACAGGTCTCAGGTCTTCAGTGCATCTGTTTATTTCCAGATGCACTGAAGTTGTCCAAATAAACAAAATAATCTACATAAATCACCCTAGGTGCTATGCATAAACAACACCTACTGCAAGGAATAAATTAAAAAAAAAACCCAACAAACAAACCCAAAACAATAAAGAGATGAAACAAGAATGCATTTTTTTTCTGTTGGTATATAATCTTACTTCCAGATCTAATTCTTTAACAAAGATTATATCAGATGTATTTTTGCTTTGTATGTTGTGTAACCAAACTGGTTGAGACATCTCCAATAATGAACATGTTGCTATTACTATAAAGTCATATGAAAGTAGGTGAGCAGCTGTAGCCTAATAAACACACAGCTGAACAAAGGAAACTGCTGACATGTTGCAATCTTGTTTTAATGTAAATTCTCATGTGCTCACATCATATTTTAATTGTACACAACAATAAATAAGCTTCTGTCACTAGCAGTTTCTCATAAAATGGGTTAATGCTAATTATCCCTCTATCTGCAACCACATGGCTTTAGTGAAAAGATTAATGTCAGGAAAATAACACAAAAATAATGAGCTTTGCAAGCCATTTGAGTGGCAGAAAATATCATACTTTTCTTGATTTGACTTTTCTATTCTTATATGAAAGCTGTGACAGCTTTCTCATAAAGCACCTCAATATTTCAAACAATATATCTTGCAATATATTAATTATGGAAGAAATACATAACCTGTTTTCCAGAATTTTTCTTGAAGTTTGTTGCAGTGCTGAACTGAAAGCCAAAATGTGCAACTCCAGCACCATCACTGAATTTAAGGGCTGGTCTTTCTTGCATCTGGAAATATATAATTAAGTATGGACAAGTTTCCCTTCTTTTCTGGCCTTTGTTTTGCACTTGGCATCAGGAAATGTTTGTTTGGTCTGAAATAATTTGCACTAGTCTGACAAATTATTTTATCTCTGACTAATGGTAAGATACAGCATCAAAAAGAATGATTGTCCAGGGAACAATTAAGAAGAAAGAGCCCTTTGAGCCAATCAAGTGACACAAACTCACTTTTTTATCAGATTAATCCTTCTGGTTACACATCTTAAGTTTCCAGGCAAAACCAAGACCTCAGCTTGAGACACAAAGGTGATGCTTGCATTTTGCAGTGGTCCCTGGTTTAGACACACATACTTTCTGTACTGCAAGTGTGATCTCAGGTCTGGCTGGAGCACAGCCCCTTCCGCATGGAGGAACCTGGATGCTGGAGTTCCATGCCTAGAACCTGGATCCTCACACTGAATGGGAGAGCACATCTGCACTGGCAGCCTTGCAGATCAGCTGGGCCCATGGAAGACTGGGGGGTGCAGAGGCTACTGCACCTACAGATGCTTTACTAGTGTGGGACCAACAGCTGTCCAGATGTTTCATGTATATTGGTTGGCTTTCTGTTTGAAACAGAAACACTCCTTTTGCTTTCCTTAAAACAAGTTGATGGTCTATAGCATTTGTGTCCCACATGGCATTAACATGATACTACTAAATATTGTATTATTGAGTCTTTGGGATCGGAGTTCAAGTAACTTGCTGTTCTCACTAGAACAGCAAGTTCTCTGTGGCTAGAAAGCATCCCTAGAACACCTCATCCAATGATGACACTATAATTCGTGGTGGATTTGATGCCCCTTCTCATTCTCTACAGTGTTTTTGAATACACATAGCTTCACTGAAGCGCATTTCCCACTATGGACATTATAACATAAAAGTCCAGATCTGATTCATTTTCTTTGCAGAAGAGTGGGAGGTACATCCTTGCCCATCAGAGGGGAGAAAAGAAAGGTACATGAGAAGTACCACAACCTCCAACCTCTTTTCTTCCCCTCTCCTGGAATAGAAAGGCTATAATCTGAACCCCAGTAGGTTGGGTGGGGAGCTGGATCAAAGCAGCACTACAGAGGGGACAGCACTACAGAGCAGGACATGAGATTCTTATCACACCAAAATCATTATATTCAGTAGTCTCAAAATCAAATGTGTTTCATATTGTTTGGGAACTACATTCAGGACTGCAGTGGTGCCAAGATATTAAGAGAGTGTTCATCACTCCTTTACATTTCTCACCTCTACCCATTCCAAGACATCATTATTTTTCTTTCTCACATACAGCTGTTAAGCAGTAGTCAATGCAGCTCCTTTCACATTCCAATCCACATCCTGCCACTGTTCTCTGCACCTGACCTTACTCCCAGATGTCCCAGGGTCACTACATCACTGTCAGAGTGATTACATTTGTATTCCACTTTCTCATCCAAGTTCAAGTAGAAGTATCATAATTTTTTAAGTTCCTGAAGTAGTATACAAGGTATTAGGCAAAAGTTGAATAAAACAATCTTGGCAGATTGATGTTTGGCTGCTCTTATTTTCTAGTAGGAATAAACAAATCTGGTTTTCTCATTTCAAAGCCATTTGAACGTCATGGGTGAAAAGCTTGATTACATCATTACTGGGTTCATCTCCCACTTAAAACAAGTTGTTAGAAGGGGAGTGAGGAAAAAGACACAGATACAAGCTTTACAACCCAAAGGCCAACTGATTCTAGTTTTGCTTTTAGGAAGACTATCAGGCTTCCCACATAACTCAGTCTCATATCACAGCATCCTACTTCATTGTATTATGTCTTCTTGACATAATACAAGTTCCAAGAAAAAACAGGAGCATCTGGAACTGAGGAACGGAGTGAAGAATCAAAAACATATAAGCAGAGGTGGAAATGTAGAATAAAAGACAGGTCAAGAAAAAGATCCTATCAAATGTAATTGTGAAGTGATATAGAGACTGGAAGAGACTATAAAATCATCATCACTTTCAAAATGTAACACGTATTTCATTTTAGAACTACAATTGCATGAGTAAATTGCATGAGCATCTCTCTGATGTCACCAGAGCTCCTCAGTGGAGCAACAGTCCACTTGAGCAATCCTGAGGGCATATTATTTGGGTCTTTCAATGACACCTGTATTTTTTATTTCAGCAATAAGAAATTTCCTCACCCAACTAAAAGAAATATTGCTGTATTAGCGGGGTCAAGGTCTCACATAACTGACTGACACATGTTGCACAAACTACTCCTACCTGTCTTAGAGTTAAGGACTTTGAAAATAAATACTGTGTGCCATTTTGTGAATACAGCCCCATTTATATTGCAAACACTAAACTGTACAAATGGCTTAAAATTACAAGAGGGCCCTGATCTTTATAAACCACAATTCCTTTTATGCTTTACACAAACCCACTGTATTATCACATATGCTAAAAATTGCCTTTTATGGCATTTAAATACTGGTAGTACCATGAAGAAAAGTAGCAGTATGAGGATGTGTTAATACACTCATTTCCATGGGAATTATTTGATTGTAAAAGATTAATGTGACATTGATTTTAACGCTAACCTGCTTTGTGCAAACTGCTGCTCTAATGAAAATAAGCCACACACAGACACTCAATAAGGACTCTTAGCTAAAATTTTACAGCTGTCAAAATGCTGCTTTACTAGTAAGCTTTGCAGAGCTTTTCTGCTCCAGCACTTAGGACAAGCAGCACTGTGCCCAAGCTCCCTTGGGAAATTCTGCCTTTATATCTCCCCAAGCCCACTGCAGGGAAAACCTCTGCCCAGAGGACACATAGGGAGCCCTGTGCTGGCACTTCCCTGAGAACACTGGCCTCTTGCATGAAAAGCCACAAAGGAAGCATTCAGTTAGAATTAGCAAGGGGTATTCCACTTTGACTCTTTCTTCTGTTTTTAAGTGATGAAATGGGACAACAGTAAATTGCAGTTACAAACAGTGTTTTTCTGTTTAAATTTTAGTCTGG
Source organism: Pardalotus punctatus (assembly GCA_013400915.1). NCBI lineage: Eukaryota > Metazoa > Chordata > Aves > Passeriformes > Pardalotidae > Pardalotus > Pardalotus punctatus. The sequence goes on from VZTX01010060.1 coordinate 782,433, forward strand.
TAGATCCCACTGTTTAGCACACCTACCTCACATCACATATATATGCATCACATCCTGTACACATGGTAGATTTTTATATATGCATTTTATTTAGCACAGGCAGGGCAGGTTTTGCTTTAAATTATCTTTTTCCAATGTGATTCGAATATGCAGTTAGTCTATACATTATAATTTCCAAGGATTTACAGCACAAAAACCAGATTTTCATCCACAAGGTAAAATATCATGCATTCTGGAACATGCCATTTTGACTTATCGATGTATATACTGGGGCTATGCTCTACAATTGTTCTTGCAATTAAGTACACAAATATAATTCCTTTAAAAAATAATTTTAAATCATTGGAGCTATTGGATAGTATGAAATTACATGCATCTGTTGATTCATTTCTAATGAACACTACATATTTCCAGAAGAAGTACTATTTTACTGATATTAAAAAAAATAGGTAATCATAAGCTTTTGACAAGATTGAGAATTGTGTGTCAACTTCAACACTCTTAAAATGCCCCCTGACTGGTCTAAAAAAGCAAGCTGTACAAGCAGAGCAGAGTTGGTATGCAAATAGTGAGATATCCTTATGCTGCATCATATGAACTCATCAGCTAGGCACTGCATCCCAGAGAAAGCATCTGCTGTGTGAAATTTAGGACAGTAATTCAGAGCCCATAGAACACTGCATCACCACAAATTACATTTGTTATGAATTTATAATGATGTTCATATAAAAACATTACAATTTAATATTTTAAAGAAATGACAGCACTGGGCATTTCATAAATGTTTAACTAGTAGAGTCTTCATAATTTAAAATGTTGATGTTACATCACTGAAGATGCTGGGTTGAAACACTGTTTGAACTTGGAGAGGAGGGGTCAGTTACTGTAGAAATCTACTGAAAACCTAACCTCAATGCACACAAATGCTATTTTAAACACAACCTTGTTTCAGAACACCTACATGGACCACAGTCATCTGAAATTGTGCAGCACCATGTTCACAAAGCCCAGATATGATTAGCATTGCCAGCGATTAGCCTGTGAGCATGGTCCCTCTGTTGGGGAACCTTAAAAGTAGGTATTTATTGTTAACAAATGTGTTAACCAACCATTAGATGCATGAGATATCCAGGAAAAAAATCTAAGTATTTTGTTTTTTTTCATTGTACTTATGTTTTGATTGATGCTTCTAATGAATTTTCACTTTGACCTTTCCAGCAATCTCTAACTTAAACAATGCCTTCCTTTTGCTCATTACGGTCATATTGCTTGGTTTCATTGCCATGACCAGCATAGCTTTGTTGTACTTACATATTTTTACTCTCAATTTCCATCAGACAGACTACCCATATCTGAAATTCCCTGTCAGGCTATTTGTCTCCTTTGCCTAATTCACATGCCTCAGAGTCCCCTATCTTCACAGCCTGATGACCAAGGACTGTCTCCCTCTACAATAAAAGCACTCCAACTATATTCCCTGTTTATCTACATCCACACACAGGCTCTTAAAATCAAGCTCTGTGTGATCTGCAAACTTGCTCATGGCAAGATTTTTGAAAACATCAGCTTTTCAGCAGCGCTCCAGCCTTATAAGATGAAGAGAGCAAGGATACAGACAAAGTGAAACACAGCTAATGTTTGTTGGATGCTTTGTTAAAGTGCATAATTTGAAATATATTTAATAAAACAATAGATTTTTTTCAACAGTTTTAAGGTTTCAATAGATAGAAACATAGGCAAGGAAAATAAGGGAGCAATGACGATTAACAACAAGGTTATGTCAACACCTTTTAGTCTGATTGTCCTGAACTAGGTTATTTAGAAGTCAAAGGAAGGAGCGCTCCTTTTCAGTGGGGAATCTAATTCTGACATTAGATTTCATCCTGGTGTACATCGTAGTTAAAATTTTCCTTACACAATGAAATGTAACAGACTATTTCACCTTTAGTAAACTTCTCAGCAAGAAGACTAAGAGAAGAGATGTAATGAAAAAGAGAGGTGTTGTTGAAGGGTTTGCAATAGAAGTTTGCAAAAAGTAGCAGTAAACCATTTTACATGTAACTGTATCTCATCTTCAACACTGGCAACCAAAATCTTTCAAAGCTCTTTTAGTTTCTGATAACAACTTCATACGAAGACTAAGGATTTTAAAATACTCCTCTGACCATAATAATTTAAATTTTTAATAGAATTAAGATTCTTTTATATTAGTAATCAACTAGTCAAACATTCATACCTGCTTGCACAGAACTGATCATTGCCCAAGGATCTGTTTTACCCAGAATGGTCATTTTGAGTCAAATCATTTTCTATTAGGGAGAGTCACTTTCAGGCTATTCCTTGATCCTATTCTGAATATAGGAAACAAGCTGGATTGTTCTCTGGAGCAAGAAATTACTTTTTACTATGCTTGGACTGAGCTAATCACAATGAGGTCCTGGTCTACAGACTAATGAAATTCAGTTATAATAATGAAAGCAGCACCTACAGCTCATATGCTCCCATTAATGCTATAGAATATGGAAATATGTGCAACCTGGTATTAAAATTCAAGCTGAGAGAAGATTTCTAATAATTCAATCCTATTTGATTCATCTTAAGCAAAATGTTATCTGAGCACCACGATTTTACCACAGGTTACATGAAGCCCAGTATTTTTGATAGAATAGGCTTTGGGGCTCCAATAATCAGCAGTAAAAAATCTCTCAGGTTACATCCAATTAGAATACAATTTTATTCTCATGGTTGCTAAAAATTTCTTGACACTTTGAGTTAAGAGTATCCCAAGATACATAAAAACGCAAACACACTGTGTTTGCAGTTATAGATACACAGGGATATAAACCGTATCACATCAAGTGTATTAGTAGCCCTACTGTTTGCCATCCCAGCCTTCTCAGCCACAGAACCGGTATTATTCTACATCTCATCTCATGCAGCAAATGTAGTCAGAGACATATTAAATTCACACAGCAGAACAGGATTCTGTTGTAGGCAGAAATAAGTGATCCTATAAACCAGGACAATCTCATGAAGATCTAAATATTTGCTTTTTCTATGAGAAAAAGTAAGTAGAGCATTCCTGGACCAACCAGTGCTTTGGGTCAAAAAATAGCAAAGTTTTCTCCAATCTGGTATCAGATTAACACTAATGAAGGACAGAAATTTTCCTGTAAAAGTCACCTGAATTTTAAAAAGATGTATAAATTCAGGAAAACGTGTTTGTTTATAGTGAGTATACTTATATATGTCAGCAACCCACAAGTGAGCATTGTATTCACCCTCTAACAAACATCTCGGTCATAAAATTATTCCTTAGAGCAATGGAATATTATGGATTATTTTAGCAACTAATGAAATTAATTACAGGCCTCTTAAAAGATCCAGATCAGGAATACGATGCACAAAAATTTTTCTCCAGCTAATTTGAGACTGAGTGCTATGGTCCCTCATCAGGAGATACACCAATAGGTTCCTGCAGCTTTTTAAGACCATGGGAAAACAGACTCCTCTGGGAATTGCTGCACAAGCACCTCCTTGTGGCACTGAGTCCTTGGAGCTGAAGCTGCAAAAGGGATGCTATCTGAAAAACTCTTGGGATTTTGCTTCATCTTCTTTGAGGAAAGCTCCCAGAGATGTACTTGTGGGAATCTACTGAGGAGCAAACCTCCAGCAAGAAGTTCAACTTACTGAGGGATTGCAGAACTGCTACCCTAAATCAAACATTTGTGTACTTGGACTGTGTATCTCTCCAAGTTCCTAATGTCTTCATAATGCATGATCAGTGATTAATATAACGAGGATATAATCTGGGAACTACTGCAGTAAAAATACACACATATATTTTTATATACACATACAGAGCTGTCTATTCAAGAGATAGGAATGCAGCACATCTTGGTGTAAAACTGAGGATGATATTGATATTATGATGTCATTGCTAAACTACATGACAGAAACACTTAAGGACCCCATCTTAGACATAGTGATGAGTGGTTCCCAAGGCTTTGGTACATTTGAAACAGGATAGTAAATTTGCCTGCAGGTACATAGAGATGCTGTTGCTGTGGCTCAAATTGGCAGGGAAATCAAATTATAGTTCAATAGTCCTACAATGAAATTAATCAATGCTATGGAACTTTGCCACAGATCATGTATTATAATTCTAGCCTTAATGTCTTTACTACATAGCCTAAAATGATTTGAGAAATCTTTATACATATCCCCACAGGGCATAAGACATGCAGATGACATCCTAAATGTCTTAGTTGCTCACAAAAAAAAGATGAACAACTTTTTGACAGTTATGACACACAAATTAGTGAAAATGAGATTCTAGAAAGACAATTAGGAGAAAAAGGTGTGATTTAGGTAGAACTCAATATCCTTTCTGACTAGTATTTAAGGGAAAAGTCATAGAACAAAAACTGCCTCTTCACAGTGAATGCAGAAAGCCTAATATTTACTCATTTTTCTCAGAGGAATTTTTCCTTATTACTACATGGAAGTAAAAAAGAGTGCTCTCTTGTTCTGAAAGCTGAAATAATTTATTTGTGAGTACTGGGCTGTAATCCCACAATGATTTTGTGTCCAGTGGAAAGATATTGGCTAGTTTTATAAAAAGTGCCTTTACATTACATACTATATGATAAATTGGGATGGCAGGGAGATTCTTTTCCTCTGGGAAAAAAAAAGAAATTAAAAACTTCTCAGTAAAGCAGGCAAAAATTCAACTACTTGTTTCCCAAATTAAAATTTCTTCTGCTTCACAAAAGAATATTTTAATCTAGGTAATTTACTGGATTTATTTAATAAGATGCGCTATGTTTTCAAAAAGAGATGGAATGATAAGATAGTGATTTCCATGACAAGGGGCAGGAGAGGCTTCCAGAACAAAAAAAGCAAGAGACGACACCAATCAGTTACAAAAATGCTGCTAAAAAAGATGAAGTATACCGGAAGAGCAGCATTGTTTAACCCAAGATGAAGCAGCCAGAAGAGAGTTAGTGCAAGGGCTGGAGGAAAAAAACCTTCAAACTCTGTTCCTCAATTCAATAATTTTATTCAGTTTCTGTTCATTATATCAATGACAGTGAGAGAATATTCTTGTAAAAAAACTGGTTAACCTGTGTGCTTGACAGAGACCAAAGCTTTGAAAGTTAAGAGGTAATTACAAAGAAAACAGAAAGCAGTCAATGCTGCCTCTTTAAAGCTTTTAGATAATCTTTACTTACCACAGTTACAAAAGTTAGCTCAGAGCATATTTTCTCTCCTAATGATTCCTTTTTATAGCAAAATAAAGCCTGTAAAAAGGGATGCTCATAGCAATTTCACTATTAAGTCTGTACAAAGTCTGGCCTGTATCTTTATTTCTGTTTAAGAAACGAATGCCACAAAATTGTAGGAAAACAATCAGTGAAGAAAATGCTGCAAGAAGTGTATATTGCCCTGCAGTCAATCTGCTGGTCAAATTTGACAGTAATCATCAAAAAACCTGAATGAAACAAAACAACAAACTCAAATCTCCAAATTTAAAAAAAAATCCTTGCACCCACTGGAGATAAAACCCAGTGGTTTAACTATTAAATTATAATAACATATAGACACTGGATTCCATTTCATCAAGGTGAGGTCATCTTGTACATCAACAAACTCTCTGATATGCCTTAAACTGAAGACTCAAACTTAGATATCTGCCTCCACTGCAATCATGTAAAACACTTGGATAAAGATTAAGTAGTCACACTGCTATCTATGCCTTTCCTTATTTCCAGCAATACATGCTATAAAGGCATTTGTAGCATAACCACATGGAGCTCTTTTGGTACATTCCTGTCTTACATAAGCAATACCTGTGTCTGTACCAGCAAAGTCAATGTAACCACAAATTGAAAAGTTGCACTGTATAAGCACTGATTTGCAGCAATGAAAACCGGTGCACTTACTGATCCCTCTATTAAAATATTGCTCAGATATTAAAAAAGAAAAACACTGCTCTAGGCTTCAAAATTCAGCTGATGTGGGCTGAATCCTTCTTAAATAGATATGATTATATTTCAATGTCTTTTGTGATTATGACAATTTTGACAAGATAATAATCTCCTCTGAACAGGACTTTTTAAGGTTTAGAGAAATAACATATGATTTATTAAATAATCTGTCAAATTATCTATGAACCCTGCTTTCAAAAGAAATCTCATGATCTCATTACAGTAATTACAGAAAATCTATGCCTGATGTTATAAATAACAAGTATCAGGTATACAAAGGAGAGTACTGGAACTGAAAGTACTGGAACTGAAAGTACAGGAACTTGCAAGGTTCAAAAGGTGAGAGCACAGCTTTGTTCTCTTAAAATGGTCAACAGAAGTTTCTATGTTAAGTATCCTGCATGCTTAGGTCAACTTTTGAACCCTAGGCTTCAAAATTGAGAGAAAGAAACAAGTCTGTAGCTATGCTAAAATTAAATAATTTAGATATGCATATTGTAGCCTCATTTCTCTTTCTTTCCCTCATACTTTATTGCCTCATTACTCATACTGCTTCTGGAGAAAAGCAAAAGCCAGTTCCATGCATCACAACAATTATTCAGAAGGAGAAGCAGAGGTACAAGCTAAAATCAATAGGAAGTGTCATTAAAATTTTAAACATCATATCAACCTTAATTTCACACATTCATGCTTCTTTTGGGGCAAGATAGGGCTGTGCAAAACAGGAAAGAAGGGTATGGTATTTACTTTCCTCTGATGTAAATACAGTAGGCAGGAGAAAGAGGGTAAGAGCGCTAAAATCTCTACAAGAGAATTGCTTCGTCTTAATTCCTGCTGCCATGGATTATGGTTTTACTCTAATAGTCAGCACTGCACTTGCAAAATTGAAGTATCTCCTGCCTCTTACAGTGGGGCAGTTTCCCTCTTTTAACTGAAAGCTCCTTCTTTTGGAGAATAAAAGATCAAGTATTCAACTAACGCAAAGTTTTTGACAATGCTTCTTATTAAGACACTTCAAGATAAAACCCCACAGTATTATTTGAGAGAATGCTACAGATACTGAAAGTTTTCCACCTAAGCTACCTGAAAGACATAAACTGCTGTCATGACACTGTGCTGGAGCACGATGGAAGTGAAACTCCTGGCTGTCAAGAACATCACCAGAATAAGCCCCTGCATGACTCCCACTGCCTAGCATCCTATATTACAGCCACTCCAGCACAAATGGTCCCTACAGCTCTCGGTGAGAATGAGGACTCAACAGCCCACACAGAATCCTATTCCAAGTATAAAATAGCATTTTATTCACTGCAAAATAAACCACTGTGTGTCTGAACAGATATTTAATGCTACAAGGTTAGTTCTTTCAGAAGGCATTCAGAAAATGGTTTCAATACTTTATAGAGCTGAATTACTAAACAAATATAAAAACAGCATGAATTATTTAAATAGCTGAATGGTCAACTGAAATAAGAGAATTCCTACAATCATTTTTGTAAGTGGTTTTAAGTGTAGAAAGCTATCTGCTCCAGAAAAGTGAAATTTAAAGACATGATATTCAACTTAACATATTTTGCTTTTAAAGTTATTTTAAAATATTTTTTCCTTTAAGAGGCAAAAAAACCAGCCAAAAATTATCAAATTATATAAAAGAAACACCCAGATTTTGAAAAAGTTTAGATGTCAACTCACCAGTCTCCTTACAATTTTCAACAAAAGCTTCAGTTCTCGTGTATCTTTTTTGGACTTCAGTACTTCAGCAAAGCTGTCCATGTTTTCTGGAGACATACTCTCCTGATTGTTCCCTCCATACAGCTGAACCAGCAATAATAAGCACTGTGAAGCACTCCCAAATATTTCAGTATCTTCACTGGGAAGCTAAAAATGAATGAAAAATGAATTAAAAAAAATCAAATTCCAATTTCAGAAAAATCCCATATCACTGGGGATTTGGAAGAGTATTAACATTTGCACTGTGCCAGGAAAGAATAATTTCTAGTTGAATGACTCAAAATTCTGAACTAAGCTTCACAACGTGATGAAAATACAATTAAAATATATCTATTCTTAAGGAGTAGAATAACAATGTCTCCACTATGATTCTGTCAAGTAGTCTATCTATAGCAATATCATAACAGCACTGGAAATGCTGCTCCCAACTACATTATTTTATTCTGCTTTAAACAGAAGCAGTAATAGCAGAAAGTATCATCATAGTCATGATGTCTAATATTCTACACCATACACACCATAAAATTTCACTTAATTATTTCTAAATCAAGCCTCTTGAGGTAGACCACAGGCTATCTAGCTATTTAATGGACTTTAAGTAATCACATTAGGAGATACATTTTGAAGATTTTAAATATTTTCCTGAATTCCAACTTTTCTGCACTCCTTTGAAGATCAGACACTGGAGCAGGCCCTAGCAATAGGATGGAAAATTCTTTCCTGGGAAGCAAAATTACAAAAAAGATTTAGGGACTTGACTAATGATCGTCTTTAAATGAGTTTCTGATAATATGACACCACTATCAAAATAATTTATATATTTCCTGAAAGTACAATCTGGAAATAACAAGTAGAGATATTATAGTATTTCTGTATTTGGCACTGACAATGACATTTTGGAACGACAACAGGAATACAGTGCCTAGTTTCAGCACAGAGAGTTCACAAATGCTAGTGGAAAAAAACCATAGAGGTTTCTTGGGAACAGACAAGAGAATAAGGATTGGAAAACATAATAGCCAAGGACTGAAGGAATTCAGTGTCTATAGCATATCAGAGGGAGGGTTAAAGGGGACTTGATCATATCATGTCGGTTATATGTGAGAAAAAGCAGGCTGAGGATAGGTTAATTCCTTTACCTGAAAAAGGACTGATAAGAGATGATAGCTCAAAAGTTTAGACAAAGCAATTCAGATTAGAAGAAAGATAATACTTTGATTTTCTTTCTTTTCTTTCTCTCTTTAATAAGAGCGATTAACTGCTGAAACAACTTTCTTAGAACTGAGACAGATTCTCCATCAAAGGCAACTCAAATATCACAAAATTTTTTTTTTCTAACAAAATAACAAAACCATTTACTCTAATGAGGAATTAATTTAGGAAAGTCCTGTCTATATATAACCCTCAACTAAGTTATTGCAACAGTTTTTTCTCACCTTATAATCTATGATCTGAACAAAATATATTGGTGGTGTGGTCTTAGCCAATTAGGTATAGAAGTATAAAAATACCTCATCATTCCCACTCATTCTTTTAATTCCAAAAGTATTATTTACATACAAAGAAGCTAGATTAAAATACAGTAAACAGACTATCCTTACAGAAAATAAAAAGAAACAATTTATATAATCTGTCCAACCATTTTTGTAATATGCCAAATCATTTCAATAATGATTACTTATTTAATCTGCACTATGAAACTCCTAAATTTTTTCGTTTTAAGGAAAACCCATATAGTTACTTTAAAGCAATCTGAACTCATCATCAGACATACATCTCTCAAATATTCAAGCAGGAATTCCCAAGGGATCTGCATGCAAATACAATCCTGTTTTCCACTAGCTTCATAGAGTTCCTGTTTAAAACAGACTGAACTGAGATGTAATTTCTGAATATATATATAGCCGCAAGACATATCACATTCTATTTGACCTAATACTATGCAAGTGACAGGACCACAGCAGCTACTTCTTCCTCAGTTTTGTTATATGGCTTTTCTTCATTCCAATCTAAATGCCACTTACTTGATTATTTCCTTTCCATCATCCAGACTTATCTAATAACATCATCAACATAATTAGTAAGGCTAAAAAGCAGCAAAAGCTACAAATAGTAACAAGCTTTATAGCTCCATTTATATCTTCAATGCTTAACAAATTTAAAAAAAAAAATCTGTTAATTTCACTTGGGGCTTTGAGAAAACTTGTATTTCCTTCACTGAAATAAAGAGAAAGGAAGGACAACTACTTTACCAAATGTCTCTCACACCTTTTAAAACCATCATTCCAAGTTCATTTGTTACTAGATCAGTGTAGGCAGCTACCTCAACGACCCCCTGAAGAAAATCACAATAAAAGGACTATATTCAATTCTCAAATGTTGTTTGTTGGCTAAGCAAAGATAAATAATGAAAAATCACTCAAAATTTTGGACACATATATCCTTGCCTGGGTATTGCAGTGGAGGCTAGTTCCCTGGACTCCACAGGCACAAAAATCCCATGTTTAGTTAGTAATCACAACAGCCATACTTGGAAGTGAGACTGATCCCAAGGTTTTTTTCTGAGATATTCACTAAATATCAGAGGAGTGGAAAGGTGTCAGTCTCTTTAGAAGACCACTCCTACAACAAATTTGTGTGAAGAAATACATAAAGCCTCAGGAACCTTAGCGGTTCTTCCCAAACCCAGGAGGGTACATGACTGTCATGAAAGCAAATTAGCAAGTCCAGCTGGTTAATATTATTCTCCAGGGGGGCTGATTGCAGCAGGAACACCCAGTTAGTGAGGCAGTGGAACACTTTGCCCCAGGTGAGGAGGAGCTGTGCTTGGGCCACTGGCTTTGCTTTTCTCCCGTCCTAGCATGCCCAGTCATTTATCACTGTTGTTGCTGTTCTTTGTTCCCCAACAAGAGAAAGGAAAACCCTTTCAATCCAGTGGAAGGAAACATTCCATCCAATCTGCCTTGGCATCATATAGTCTTGCTCTTCAAGGGTATTAGGCTTCCAGTGACCATTTTCCAAGTGTCACTCCACAGTTCCCAACACCTATCAGCTACGACATCACGTTATTCAATCACCAATGCCAATGAAGTCTTTTATCCCCTGCTGTACTTCAGGCTCTTCTGCTCCTCTGTTTCACTGGAATCCCTTTGAGCTTCAGTGTCAGCTAGACTTTGGGGAGCAAGTTGCTGTTACTCTGGGAAAATTCAGGGCAAAACAACAGCAGCATAGGTTTTGTATGAAGAGAAAAACAAGCTTGGAATAGGAAAGGACATATTCACTCTGGAGGGAATGAGAATCATTGGCCTAGAGTCTAAGACATCAATAATTAAGGTGGAAGAGGAACTCTCAGCAATGTCCCTATTTAAGTATGTCCACATCAGCATTTTTCTCTGTAACTCTCACCATTTTGCTGTTTTGCTTCTGACAAAAAGTGATTTAGATGTCAAAAGTTGTAAGCTGGTAACCTGAATTTTAGCACTGGCTGCCAGTCAGTTTTAGTACTGGTAATAAAAAAGTAGGGGATCTGAAGAACATTATTAGTGCAAAACAAAAGCAATGGATGAAAATACAATAACCATCTGTAAATATAGAAAAGCAAGAAATGAAAATTCAGCTTTCAACTAAACAATATCTCATGTTTATTAAGAACAGGAAATACATAATCATGTTGTTCAATAATGAACATAGATGGATAGTTCAGCTCTTAATTAGATGGAACAGCATTCTGCTTATTTCTCTAATCAGAACAATTCAATCTGGTATGAAATATATTTCCTTGAAATGCATTTATAGTTTTTGTTCTTTCAGGAGAGTAGTAACCCATGAAAAAAGTAGTTCTAACACTTTCAGAAAGTATCTGTCCCTTAATATTTCATAATTACATGAAGTTTCCTTTTCCTTTACCAGTCTTAGAGGGGATTCTGGATTCAGCCATTCAGCAAGGTAGAAAAGTTAGCAGTACTTCTTGCAGCTGTTAATATTCTTGGTTAGTGTACAGCCTGAAGAAGATCCATCACCTTAAAATAAATTACTGAAGACCTAAGGTCATAAATCTTGCCATTCTCTAACTCAAAACTGTAGATTTATTTTTCACTTATTTTAAAATAATACCTCATGACATGATTTCTGTGCAATGAAGGCAGTGTATTATTCTTTGCTTAATTTTTATGGCCATGTTATAACTTTCTGTAAACAAGCTTAAACCACAAAATTCTATTTTCTCTTCCTTTCTAGATGGAACCTGCTCTGTGTATTTTAAAGTCAATGTGGTGAAGAGCAGAAAGTTTCTTGTTGTTGCAAATATTTTTGCAGTATGTTTTCAAAAATTCCATCATTTTAAACTGAGTTGCAGTGTGTTCATGAATTGCAAACCACTGCAAGAAACGTGCAATCATTTGAGCTGAAGTGGCAGTTTTCACACCATTGGAATTGTTATTGCATCTAATTTTAGAGCTACAATGAAACTGTCTGGCTTACCCGGAGGGGACACTATTTTGGTGCATTAATGAGGTTATACACATAGAGAGTTTATTATGATAAGAGATAGATATTCATTAGATCACTAATGTGATTACAGAATGGGCTGTAAAGGAAGTACCATTGGGATCTACAGGGAAGACGATCTGCAAACACTGTACAAAATGTAAAAGCAAAACATCACTATTCATCTGCTATCTTTACTACGCTATTCTTATTAGTAAATATGTAGAGTTTTAAAGTAAAAAATTAAAAAATAAAATACTATATTTTTACTTAGGGCAAAACTGCCATTCTCCTACCTAAGGGAAATATATATATTTTTTTTTTCCACTTCATTTTCATCTAGGCTAATTGTTGAGAAACTGAATCCCCGTTCTGAAATCCTGTGCATGTAAGAACTTTTTTCTTCTTTCCTCTGGTGTGTTTGTTTGGGGTTTCTTTGGTTTTTAAGGTAGCTCTGTATGAGAGAATTCTTCAAATAAAATTTCCAGGTAACATTTCAAATATAGGAAATAAACATATATCTCTCCACTCTGATCACAGAACAGTCTGTATTCCTAGAGAAAGAAATGTGAAATGAAATCCTACAGTTATCATTCTTTTGCAGTCATTTCCATTATTCGTTAGCAAATAACTTCACGTACTCTGAAAACGAAGTCTGGGCACAGCCTAAGAGTCAGTGCAGTATAGAGACAAAAAGTACCTAGGAAAGACCATCTCATTCATTCATGTGCACTGAGACTTCATATTTGTCCTCTTCACATTTGGACACGATTAACTGCACTTTCAACAGTAACAGAGCACAGTAATCAAGAGTAAATTTTCCCAGTAATATTATAATGTGGAATCCTGCCACCAGAAGTCACGAAAAGTTCTCTCCCAGCAGTCTAGTAGGCTCCAGAAAAGACTGGAAGATCTACACCTAGGAACTAAGCCTAGGACCTACAGAGAATGAAATTCCTTTTTATAGCTCCTGGCATGGTTTCTAAAAGTTTGTAAAAATCCACACTGAAGTGATTTCAAAAGTAATTTTTTTTCTCAGTGTAATGGGTACATCAAAAATTAGAAGGTGTTTTGTATGTCCTACAATTGCTGCAGGTTTCAGAATAATATCCAAATTATAGTTATGTCAAGCAGAGAACTATTACCCAACAAAAGTAAGTTGAATTAACTTTTAAACACAAAACTGCCAAGGAGAAGACTAAATGCTCAATTTATTTTCCTCATATTGATCAATTAGGGGCAAAACAATCCTTGAATTAAATATTGAATTCTCCATATTTGCAGTGTTTCCTGCATGAGAGAATTTGTAATTATTTCTCCTTTTGCATTGTTAAATCTCTGAAGTTTCATTTACATGCAATCTAGGTTTCTGAAACTTGCTTTGCTATGCCTTTAGTGATAGACTAAATCACAACTGCAGAAGGGAAAAATTGATTCGAAGATTTTGACATTTTCAAGTTTAACTCACATTGATTTTTTAAGGGATTATTGAGAGAGAAAAACATGTAGAACTTGAGCAAAATAAAAAGACAAGTAAATGAGGCATGGAATAATAATCTACTTGAGGGATATACATTTCAATGAGGGAAAACAATTATTCAAAGTGACTAGGAAACTATATAAGTGACTATAAGAAATTACAAATATGCTAAGATAGGCAGAAAGAGCAAAGCAGAGAAAATAATTTTAACTCAATATTTTAAAGTAATGATTAGTTAAAAATTTAAAACCTCCATTATCTCCAGAAAATAAAGTTCACATAGAACTGAATGCCTCAAAATGGCAATAAAGGGTTACGTAGCCACGCAGTCCAATGAATACAGAGAACAACCACTGCCAGCTCCACAGAACTTCAGTTTAGGTAGGCCTGAGGCTTTTCGAGGGGTAGGGTGCATATACATCTTAAGACTTGCCCTAGACTTCACAAAGAATCTATTCTTATTTAAAGAGATTAGAGCATGAACCATTTTAAACAAGTGGATCCTAAATGCTAAAATCATTATACCATTGCTCAAACTCTTGCAACCTTAACAGGAAATGTTTAATACAGCAATGGGAAAAAATGTTTTAAAAATAAAATTTAACAAACCTAGCTGAAATAATTTTCACAGATCTAAACAGGAGAAAATTCCTTACTTACAGATCTTTACAAAATTGAAATCAAAACAAAAATATCTATCTATCTGTAAAGAAGTGGCACCAATGGTCTTTATCCTTTGCTTGTATGTTAAAATTAGGTTTAGAATAAGCATTTTACACAAACCAGAATCTGCAGAAGTACAGAACAAAGCAAAACCTAGTGGTAATTTACAGCCATGCTTCTGAAATACTAGGGCAAGTCACAATCTAATTAGCACATGCTAACCATACAATTATCCTATCCTTTAATTAAAAACGTATAAAAGACTTGCAGGTGGTATAGACTGAATAAAGTTTGGTCTCTAATTTTCTGCTCTTTAGAGACTTAATAGAATTTAAATTTATGACTAGTTTCACTTTAAAGGAACATTTGCATCTCTTCATATCCTACTATTTATCATATATAGCAATTAAAAAATTAATAAAAAAGAAATTAAAAGAACTTATAAAGATGAAATATTAAATAGTTGAAATTCAGTCACTTTGTTCTGGGTCATTCAGAGAAGATTTCCAAAAAGCCTTTGTCAATAGTTGGTTTAAATAAATCCATCAAAGGAGGACTTAGCAACAAGTATAATGCCAAAAATTAATAAAAAAGGAATCATACACTTCTCCAAAATAGCTGACTGACAGTGCTAAAGATAGCAAAAGGATCACAGTAGTGATATCACAGAAAACCTGAAAACCTCTATTTAAATGAAAGAAAACGGGTCTGGAAGAGAACACAGTGAATCTGAAATGCCTCTAAGTGAAATAACCTGGAAAGGACACTGTGATACAGCAAAATTCTCACATACCATTTTAATGGCTTTACGTTGACTAAAAGGCTGATGCAGCCTCCAAAAGCACTGTCCAGCTCAAAAAGCATTCCTCTACTACAAACCATTACACACAGAGTAAATACAGGTGTCTGTATGACAGAGGCTGAGCTGATGGGATGCATAGGGCTACAATGCAGCACTCTGTGGAGATTTCAATGCAGTGCTGTGACATCTAGTAAACCCTGGAAAGGACTGCCTTTAAACAGACACACTCCAAAGATGTTTACAGATCACCAGGCACCACTCCCACTCACAAATCCCTCAGGACCATGTCAAAATAAAACAAAACCCTTGAGAAAACTCAGAAGGCTCAAACCCAAGAATATTAAAATGCATCACTAACTTCGAACTAAATTTGCATTTTTAGTGACTTTTCTAAGGGAGCAGTACTACTAGCTTCAAATTTTGAATGCCATCCTTTCCCTATGCAGGGGTGACCAGTTCATTTTGAAGGGCTAAATGTTGGCTATATATATGTATCCAAACTGAGAACCTGCAGTTTGCCCCTTATCCCACTTCTACGCTCAGGACTAACAGACTTTGGTATCACTGGTAACCTGCAAGTCACTGTGACCTATAACTTCTTACAAAGTGTCAGAGTATTAGGTGGGAGCTTGTTGGAGTGGTTTCTACCATCTCAAAGAATCTGAGAAGGCCCAAGCCAGCAGAAGCACACTGGCGGGACAGGTAAAACCCCCTGGATGTTTCTTGCATGGGTTGTCCCAAAACCATGGTAACATTTGTATGTTAATCCCTCTGTGTTGGTTGGTTTCAACATGATCCCTCGCTCCTCCCTCCCCTCCCTTCTCCCCATTGGATTGTTGTATCTCCCTGCCCTCTCTCCAACCCTACTGGCCCAAAAGGCTCTATCCCTGCGCCCTCAGCCTCCTCACTTCCTCTTTCGCCTCTGGACTTGTTCGAGAATAAAACTATTGGAATTCTATGCGATTGAGCCCTCTGTGATTCGTTATTCTGAGGAAGCATGAGCTATCTGGCTCTCAGGTGTGTGTGTTTGTGCTTTCCAACAGCACGGGTGAGAAAAAAGGTCTCCTTGCACGGTACCAGACTGTACTGGCCGGAGTGGTCCAATATCAGAGACCCACCCGGAATACGCAGGGACCTATTCCACCCCCACCACTTCCCGGCGAACACGACAGGAGCTTATAAAAAATTAAAAAGAAGTAAAGAGAGCTCTAACAGGTTGAATTCAGTCGCATAATTCCAACTTCAGCAACATTCCATAAGACTGACAAACAAGCAAACTCTCACCAGTTGAATAAGCTGGCTGATTAGGTCCGTCAGGGGCTTATTGATAAGCAAAAGGTCTTCGGCAGCCTGCGTGTCCCCTCCTGCACCAGATTTCTGTGCCTCAATAAAAGAGAAAAAAAGTCAAAAGCAACCTTGGTGGTTGTTCTGTTATGAGGAACAAATTAGGTCAATTAGGGGGTCGAAGTGTGAATGGACGTTTGAAGGAGACTTATGCACTCTTTTCTACTTAAGTATTCTTGGGCTCCCAGTGAGCAGCTTTGCTCCCTCTGTGACAATAAGCACAAAGCAAAGGCACCCATGCTGTCATGCCATTCTGCACAGACTGAATATACTGACCTGCACGACATTTCTTCAGCAAAATGCAATAAAATGTACATGCAAAAGCTACCTCTGAGGTCATGAATAGTTTAAGTATTTGTAATTTCTTTCAACATGACATGTCTGTTTTAACATTGAAGTTCAACTGTTTTTTCTTCCTTTATCAGAAACAATTTTACATGCAACTCAAACCAAGACAATCAAGGTGACTGAAAATTAAGGATTCTCTTCAATACTGTCCAATTTTTCCTGTCTGCCTCACTCTGTATCCTGAAATATTCACAATATATTATAATTATTTATTTTTGAAATAGGAGTAATAAACTTTTCAAGTAATAAGATCAGTTACTACTTGTAATTCTGACCGCTGTCATCCCCCCATCATCAAGACATACTACCATCCTAGGCTGTGCTATTTATGACCTGTCCCTGCCCCAGGGCACCTGAAAGTTCTGCTTACAAGATTTTTCACTTAATTTCATTACCTTGCACCAGCTTTGGACCATGATCCTATACAGTCAATCTGCTAGAGGAAAAAAGTAAACACTTTGTCTAAAGAACACATTTAAAAATAATTTTGTATTGTGTTTCATTTATAGCTCAATCCTAAAAATCACTGTCCAAGTGTAATACTTGGAGGTTTTCATTTGGTTAAGTGATCAGAGGAGCAAGTTCTCTGAGACAGGGGCCACTACTGCTCAAACTCCACTGTTGATACTGATGAGTTCAAAGGATGATGCTTTTCTTCTGGAAAGAATTTCTAAATAAGAGAACTGAAGAGTTGTTTCTCCAGGAAATAAGTGACAGCAGTAGGTCCCTCTCTGAAATTCACCACAATGACTTGGAATGCTGAAGTCCAAGAAGGGTAAAAAGACAGTACAGAGAAGACAAAACATGGAATGTTTATACTAATTAAGAAAGGGAAGTAAGCCACCTCCACTTCAGCAAAATTTACAACAGCTTCTGGTTAATACACAGATGAGAAAACAGACGCCTTGCATCAGGGATCTTTGACTACTTTCTTTGATTTTTATATATTTAGTGTCTTTGGAAAGAGAATGAACAACAGCACTAAAGAAATTATGTATGTCTATGAAGGATACACACTCTACCATTCTTAAACCTACATTAAGTTGTAGACTCATATAATCACAGAATGTTAAGGGGTTGGAACAGACCTTAAAGATCATCTAGTCCCACCCCCCACAGACAGGGACACATCCCACTAGGCCTGCTCATGGCCTTATCCAACCTGGCTTTGAACACTGCCAGGGTTGGGGAATCCACAGCCTCTCTGGCCAACCTGTGCCAGAGTAATGAAATAGAGTCTGTATATCAAATTGAAATTGCTAATTCTTTTCATCTAATGTGGATCACCTATGGGACATAAGAGAAAACTTCTCCAAAAGAGATAGACAAATTAATCTGAAACTTTATACAGCTTCCATTAAAATACACGTACTTGGACCAGAAAGAGTGAACTCCTGAATGAAACTGGATACAGTTATGAGCATCATCCAGCATGATTGTACTGAAGTGCAATGGAAAAGTGGTGACATGTTTTGCCTATGCAGCTGGATAAGGTTATCACTTTATGTGTAAAATGCTTAAATAAAAAGGATTCAAGTGGAGGTACTACCATCTGTAAAAGACAACTTAAGCCTCAGAAATGGATAGTACAAGAAAATTTGATTCTGTTTTTCAAGTTCTGATTTGGATGGTACCTTATTCAAAAGATCTCTATAAAAACAGTCCAAGAATAATATTTGTGATGCATTTAGTGACACGTGAATAGTGGAATACTATGTAGTCAATAACTAATGGCCACCATTAAATAGGGCCTGTGTACTGATGTAGAACTCTCAGGGGCCTTGTGATAAGTATTGTCAAGACAAGTATTGTAGGCCAAGGCAAGTAACACCATTGTAAAATTAATTTTATATGGGCACAGAATAGAGCTATGGTTCAAAACTCAGTTTCCCAGCTTGTTACTCATTGGTCTTTCAGAGCAAAGCAGTTTACTTTGACAAGAGATAAACAAAAGTGGAGCTGCAGTTTTAGTGCACCAATCACCTGTTGTATTCAAGTAAAGCCAGAATAGAATTTGGCTTTGAACAAATAGCTTTAATTTTGTATCTAAATAAAAACCATCAATTTGACTAACATTACCAATCCATTGTGCAAGATCCTCTTTCCTCATGGTCCTCCAGAATAATTGGCCTCTCCACTGTTGTATGGAGCATAAGTACAGAATTCAGCTATGATTACATGGAGTGATGCCAAAAATATGACAACGAACAATTAGCCTACAAAATTTGATTTATGAAGTGATTCTTAGATGAAAATATCATTACAGAATCTGCTAATAGAGGACTCAAAAAAGACAAGGTATTGCACCATAACACATGTAAACCAAACCAAAAACCTCCCACTGAAATGCGCTTGATAACATAGCTGCTTGTGTAAATCAAAATGTAGAAAAAAGAAAAAAGCTCAATTTTCAACACCAACTTCTTACATTAAGCCTACTTAATAAGCCACCCCCAAAAAACCCAAAAAGCCAATCCCCCCACCACAACACCCTGCAAGCCAAAAAACACAGAACCAAAACTAAAAAAAACAACCAACCCACAGAGGAGGGCCTTTGGGGATTAAAGAAGCCATGTCCTGAAAGATACTATGACCTGTCCACACTCTTTTGAATCTTTGTCCTTCAGATATATTTGACCTAAAAAATCTCTGTTCTTCAGCAGATAATCCCAAGAACTTAAAAACCTAACATGAAGAGTACATGTTGTTGTTTGCAGTGTAAATACAGAAGTTACTTCCACTTGACTAACTTAGAAATTTGGCAGATCATTTAAAAACAAAGCAGTATGTGCTAGCTTTACATCATGTCTAAAAAAAGATCAATGCTTTTTCTTCATATGTTATTAAGAGACTTATGTGAAATTTCTTTGAATTGTATCTTTTTGTGCTCCCTTTTTAAGGAGGAGGATGTCCTTTTTGGAGGAGGAAGCCCTACCAATGCCATGACTTGCAGTGGTTCAAACAGAAACTTGGAAGACAAATTGAGTTTCCACCAGACTAAAAATTCCATAAAATCAGAATTGTGAGAGCCTCGTTAGTAAGGATGACAGGAAGTTATCTAAAAAAAAAATTGTTTAAGACAGTAAAGACACCAGGAAATAAATCCCATACCTGCAAAGTCTGGCGCACAATGTCTGCTGTATATGTCAGCATGTATTGCAAAATATCAAGCAAGGACAGAAGCAAAACATTTGCTGTCTTGGTGCTCCTTTTATCATCTGCCTCCAAGTACAGAGCCACAGCTTCTGTTAGGAGATTACAGATGTGATGAGCCAGTCCTATACAGAACATGAGACAAAAAAAGAAAAAAGAAAAGAAAAAGAAATAGGTTATCAGGAAAGGAACAGTTTGGAAGGAAGTTGACCCAGATAAAAACAATAGATTATGATAAAAACATATTTTACATACATTATGAATATTTATTACATTTCCTCTTTCTCTCCATTACTGTAATTACCTCCTCTCTTATTCTGTTTGGACCAGCTCAGAGACTTAAACTAATACAATCAAATTTGCTAACTGCATGGAAAATTATGTAACATTCATTAAATTAAAACCTATTTTGAATCCTAAACTTTTCTGTAACATGCTGGTACACAAGTCTCCTT
The DNA here is from genome assembly GCA_013400915.1 of Pardalotus punctatus. Lineage (NCBI taxonomy): Eukaryota > Metazoa > Chordata > Aves > Passeriformes > Pardalotidae > Pardalotus > Pardalotus punctatus. The sequence continues at coordinate 802,884 of VZTX01010060.1, forward strand.
CACAATACTCCTAGTCAAGAATTTAGCAATTTCTCCAGGCTGTTACAAAGCGACATTTCAAGGTGAAACCTAGAGTTTCTTAGCTCAGCCTGAAGTTTCTTAACTGGTCTGTCAATTAGAACTTTACCAATATGCTTTAATTGTAGAATCAAACACTGCTATGCTTAACATAAAATATATTCAGAAGAGCATTATAAATGGAATACTGCATACTACACTTATTAAGTTTTGGTTTACTGATGGTAGTAAAAACTTCCCTGAAAATATATTCTTGTTTTGAAGGGGTTTTTTTAAGCTCCTTTAGAATTCAATTACATCAGTCCCTGTAGCTTGCCTAACTGCAAATCAATTGACACAGCAGAAAAATACAATCCAATTCAAGGCAATATTGATTCAATTCAGAATCTTTCTTACTTTCAAATACAAAGTGACAGAGTTCATTACATTTGATCTTAATCTGTTTCTTTCAGATTTTCATAAGGGATGAAACATAGTTTGTTTCTTAACAAAACCATAAAAGTTTGCCATCTTTTAAACTTGCAATTACCTATGCAGTCACTTGGGTGCACATATGTAGTAACACTGCAGTGTATCAGTATATTAGCTTCTAGTCCCCATGACTGTCTACTAAAGTATTTACTGATTTCAATGAAGTAAAAAGTGTTCTTTTTTAAGTTCTCCTTTTAAAGTCATTGTATATATTTCTACGGACATCAACACATGATTAATATGAGACACTGTAGGACACAGTGTGCTTGTACCATTCAAATTTTGAGAGCAGTCAAACCTGTGGGGATTTGAACTATTTTAGTTTTGAAAGATACTCCATCAATTAACTAAACTTCCCATGAAATATTTTCCTCTCCTCTTCCTCACTCTTAATACTTTCCTCAGGAAATCAAATGCAAACACTTTAATTTAGAATACAGTTATGGTTCTGGATCATTAAGACTCATACTCTGCTTCTATCTCACATCTTCTGTGCTTTTATGATTACTAGCATTACTCTTTCACAACACTTTTTTGATGGATGACAGCTCAGGACAAGCTTTGAATTCCCTGGAATTTTGTCTGAATAAACCAAGCTCTCAAAATGAAATCATTGGAATCTCACACATTTAATTTCCTTCTCCTTTTTTAGAGTGCAATTTCTGCTGCAATTCTGAACACCTCATACAAAAATCAGATAGCACACATCTGACAGTGAAACATTTAAGTGATGTCACCAACATCTACCAGGAAGAAAAAAGACAGATACAACTGCATGTCTACCCAATACAAAACTTGTGATTAGTCTATGACTATTTTCAACAGGCTAAATCAGAACAAACCTAAGGAAACAGTCCTGTAAGACTTGGTCCCTATCAAAGTGATGTCTGAAAAATTGCCTTCAGAGATGTTACCAAGTACACATTGTTTCTCCCTGTATATGGCCACAAAACCCACAGCCACATCAAAATGAATGAGTCATCCCATTCCTTCAAATGGCTTAAATACAACCCTTAGGATGGTGACTTGGAGATGAATGCTGAAAAGGCCACTTTCATATGTAGGTATTGCATTGCTTGGGTCATCATTAAGAATTTTTTAGGCACTAGCCACTCACAACTCTAAGTAGGGAATGACTAGTAGTGAACAAAACACCAGGATCCATGACTGTGATCTGCAATCCTTTCCCTTTCAGCTTTGAACAGGATGACTTGCTTATTCTCTTGGCTGTAACAGCTTAAGTCTCAGAAATCACTCATTTCTGCTGTTTGGCAAATAAGGAGGTGAACCAACACTCAACCTTCTCCCTATCCATTGGGACATGAATAATATAATCACCTAGATTTTATTCTCTTGAAGTTCTTACATCCTAAGGGTATGTGTATTAGCAACCCTGCCCCCAAACACCTGAGATATTAATGTTTACCTAGTTAACTAAAACATCAGAACTGATGTTTTATATTTAGGTACATACATGATCACACAGAGCTGTATGTACAAAGATATGCATGCTAAATTTGAAAATTTTGTGGGAGAAAATATTTCCTGGACTTAAAATACCTTTGGAAAATTTAGCACATCAAAACTTTATCATAAAGACATCTAAAATAAAACACTGGTGCAAAATGTTCCCTAATACACTGCACGTTTCTTACAGAAACCTGATAAACACTTGGTTCCACAGATAAAAGCAACAGACTGACCTCTTGGCCAAGTAAATAAAGTTCCAGACATGCTCTTTAAAATACCTCATTGTGTCACAACAAAATGAAAATTGGAGGCCACAGTTGTAGACATGTAAATATACTCCTTGCTTACACCACAAAACAAAGTACACACTCTTTGTGCTCGGAAGAGAAAGGTGGGAAGTGGGTGTAATTTACAGTGACCAGGACAAAACCCCACAGAAGTCTAAAAGCCTTGACCACTGGCACTGTAACCTGTTTGCTCAAAAGCAGCTATAAAGATCAAGACTGACATATTTCAGCATTCAAAATATCGAATTCCAAAAGAGATAGTCTGAAAAAAAGATCCAATTTTATAAAAAGGAAATTGAATTAAAAATTCAGTAAATCATAATACAAAAACTGCATATGGATTTCTAAGTTTCAGAATATATCTTGAAGGTTTTCTCCCAAATTTTACAACAGATTCAAGAAAGACAATTTCCTAAATAAAGCCTAAACCAATACTTATGTTTAAAAATTTCAGACACTGTATTTCAGGGTCATATGTAACAGACATAGGTTTCTTATGCATAAATTCTCAACTCTTGATTGGAAAGCAAAATAGGCTCTGATTCAAGACACACACTTCATGCACTCCTGAACTTTGCAAGTGATGGATCTGAATACAAATTCTGCATCGTAGAGGAGACATAAACCAAATCCAATTGAGGAATGTTGTTCTAATTGGACAAGTAACATATATTTAAGTATTCTGATACTTCAAAGTATGTTGGCAATAGTTCACCTTCTCAAGAGAAAGGTATTAGTGACAGTTTATATGGGTGAAAGTAACGCACCATCATTTCATTCAGCTAGGTATTTCCTAGTAAGAGAATTTAAATAAACCTTACCATTTAACCTATTACAGAGCTTTTCAGTTACTCTATTAATTTGCATATTTCTGCAAACAAAATATATCACACCATATTGTTTGTAGCTTTAGTTATAGTCTGAATTTATTACAATACTTTGTAGGGCATTAGTCATGCCTTGTATTTATTTGTAAAAGGAGGACCTTCAAAATATCAAGCCTTACTGCAGTTCTCTGCTATTCAAATTTTTCTGAAAAATAAGGCAAAGCTTGCATTTTGTATTAGAATTATTATGTTTATAAATTAACATAACTGGAATTAACAAAGAACTTCTTCTAACTGCAGTCCAAGATTCATAATATGTATTAAAATTAATGTATCAAAAATTCCTAGCCACAGATTTATAACACTTGACAAACCTAGTGTTCACAGCAGAGTATTTCTCCTGCCCAGAGACCTCTGCAATGAACTGAACATGTAGCTAATAGTGCTTTATGAATGTGGACTGTGATGGCTATGCTTGTGTTTTACAAATCTTTTCAAAAGATAAAAGGAGTCTCTTGGCCCATGATACAGATAATCGGACTGAATGTGCCATGATACCTTCTGGAATGAAAGCTGAGAGGAGATTTTTTATTCTCACCTATTAGTAAGATGGATAAAGGAAAAGAAATCTTTGCTTCCAAATCATACGAAACATCAAAGGACAGCCTAGGAAGCAATCTTCTAGGCAATCCTTTCATGCCTACCAGCAATTAGAGCATTCAACAAACCTGTCTGCTTCCAGCCGAAGAAAATGTTAGAGCAGGTGCACTTCCTCCGAACAATGCCACCGTGCAAGCCAAGCAGGCAGCAGCAAAACCCTCAGTCCGGCAAAAAGCTTTCTCTTTGTTCCTCTCTGCACATTGCTCTCTGGAGAGCCATTTTTCCCATTAGTATCACACCTACACAACTGACTCCCCAGGGATATTACCAAATGTACATGCACTAGACTTTTCTTCCTTCTTTTACTTAGAGAGTGGACCAACAATATTGACAGATTAAATAGAAGCCATATTTTATAATCTTTTAAATCTTAATGCTGAAACTCAAAAATATGGCTAAGAAGAAACACAGGACTGTACAGATTCTTTCACACAGGAATGAATGAAAGTACCTGAGCACTTAAAACACTCTACAATGACAAAAAGAGCCTTCAAAAAACCTTATTTACCTACATAAATCTGGCATTCAATTTGCATTCTTTGCATCACAGCATTACTACTTAAGTTTTCCTGTTTTGAAGAACTGAAAGTAGGCAACATAAAGCAAATAGTATCTTTAGGGTAATGGCATTTCTTTAAAAAGTCTCATTGCTTTAAATGTTATTTTTCTTTATTATCTGTTACTGTTTCTGTTTTAGGAATTATTTGTGTTGGTACTATAATAACATCAAGGTAAGACTAAGCTAGGATAGAAAATCAGATTACCAGCAATTTCAAAATTTGGTGAGTTCTGAATGTTACACCAAGTGGAAAGAAAATGATTTGGCTGTTGAGCAGCTCAGTTGCATGACTGCTGCCCTGAGAATTATTTTGTATTCTAATCTTAAAAATGAATAGCATATAAAGAAGAGAATTTTGCAAATACTGGCTAGTCTATTCCTAGTACTGGTAGAATAACTGGACATTTTATGGCTGAAGAAAGAATCACTAGGTTTAGGGGATAAAAAATCTCATTTGAACTTGTCATATTGAAGTGGTCAAAGCTCTACAGAGCTTCCCTTTGTGGGAAGAGTGGCTCAGCTTTTTCTACACACATGGAAAGTAGGGCACTCACCAATGGCACCCAAGCAGGCAGTCCTGCCCTCGCACACAAGAAAATTGATGTGGTGAGGATTATGACAACTAGGAAAGAAAAGCCAGTTATCATCTTTACTACAGCTAGGTTGAAAGTAGACTGGGAAGTTCTATGTTATCTTGAGTGTGAATGCTTTAGAGGAATACCAGCCTGACATTTTCAGTGGCAATATGTTTCTGCTTTGAGTGAAAGCATGACATAATGCTACTTTTTCCTGGACTGGCAGTGTTTAGGTGTTATTGTTAGAAGGCAGTTTAGAGGTGGCAACTTTCTCTTGTGAAAAAAGACTCCACAACGGGAGACTCCCCAGGGAATCAAACTCTTCTGAACCTAAGAGAATCCTACCAACGCAGAAATTTGCTTTTTTCTATAATATAATCTATGGAACAAACATGTAGGTGATTAAGACCAGCAGGTGTATAGATTAGCCAACTAAAAGATAGAAAACCAAGTGGGTTCTCTCATAAGAAAAAGTTTCTGAGTGTAATAAAGGGTAGTAAAAATGCAACTCGAACATTTTAGAAATAATAAAATCACATACAGTTGAATATGCTTGACTGGTCAATATAAAAATAATAGAACATAACAAATAAGTTCAACTAGGCTAGACTGTGGTTGTTCTCTGTGAAAAGACATGGTTAGAATGACATATACAGACGAAGAATATTTCTGAGAGTATAATCGCTGATACCTTGAGAATTCCTGATTTGTTGGTGTTTCTGAAAATAAAAAAATATAAAAAGGAAAAAGAAAAAAAGGAGTTTCCCATCTCAGAATCTTGTTAAGGTTTCTGTGACAAAATTTCAACTGAATTCAGGTTTTTGTGTCAGATTGACCCAACCATTCTATAATTAATTCAGAAAAGATTTTAGAAACTTAGTTCACAGCACATATGGGTACATAGCCTCAAAGTTCTGAAGGTGGGGGGATTTTGTTCTAGTCAAGACTTACCAAGATAGTCCTCATTCCTAGGAGCACAGCTCATCAAACATGAATATGAACTTGTTCAACAGGGATGGAATGAAAGATCAGTAACTTCCCTTGGAAAATAGTTGTAAGAACATTCAAATGCTTTCTAGTTATATCAGAACTAACATGATTTTTTTCTACAATTTATATGAGCGAATACTACTGTACTATAGCCTGTAATAATAGTCAGGGGATCTGTTCACAGAGTTGATAAGACATTAATAGTGTCTCATGTGAGCAGTCCGCTTTGATTTGTTTGGATACCATGCTGCTGTCACCCAGGTTTGCTTGAAACAGATTCACACACTCAAATGACCCTTCCAGCTGGAAAACCTGGGAAGGAATGGAGATTCAAGTAATACAGTGACTTCCCAGGGTATGCATTTAAAATATTTCTGTCACCAACTGTGCATATACTAAACATCTAACTTGCATTCTTTTCATATGGATTTTATGGATTTTTGTTGATACAGTTTTTTAATATGTCAGTTGTGTAGTACTTGCGAGCACAACCTTCTATCATAAAATATTAAAAATTAAATAAAGCAAGACTGCAGTAAGATAAAATAATGTTGTCTGGATTGACTACTATTGCTGTTATTAAGCAAACTCTATAGCAACTCTTCAGTTAGATGTCTCCAAACAGGGCAGAGATATATTAGAGCTTGCAGTTTATTTTATAAAGCACAGTAATTCTACAGCATGCTACACTTCATGTCAAAACCTAATACACACTATTTCATCCCTAGAAGATGTCAGCTAAAATAAGGTCCCTTGGTTTTGTCAGACAGAGGGTAGATGATGCTTAGATTTTCCAGACAGCAGGTTTTAATGATGTGCATGAGAAACAAGAATAACTAACAGGACACTTTACTCTTTGAGCAGCCTTTAAAACCTCCTTTAAAATTGGTCTGAGATATTAGCAGTTGCTGCTTCACAGCTACATGGAAGAACTTCTGCTTGTACATTGTGAGTTAATATATAGTGTATACTTTTTAAAAAAACAAATACTGCATGAGGTCCTCAAATTAACGGCAAAAGTTAGACAAAGTTCTTCACTAGATTAAATCTGTTATTTGTGTTAAATTAGGAATGTTGTGCATTCAGCAAGATTCAAAGTCAGTAAAGATTCAATAAAGACTTTTTACTCACTGCTCTAAAAGATCAGGTCTGCAACAATTACCATATGATAAAATACAGAGGAATTTATATTCTGGGCTTAATTTAGAACTAGAAACTCTTCTAAAGAGATTTCTATTTTAATAATAGACTTCCTGTCACACAAGATTAAAGCCTGTTTATCTCCTTCAGATATCTTAACATGCTTCTGCTTTGACACCAACTTTCCCTTCTATCAAAATCCTTGAGAGACCATATTCAAACTTTGAGAGCTGCCTTTTTAACAAAACCCATAGAGACCAGATAGGAACAGCCTCAGAACGCAAATACAGCCCTAAACTGTTGTCACAAACTGACAGCACTCAACAGCTTTGAATGACGTTACCAGCACTAATTGCTTTAACTAGGCCTTCATGAGGCCCTGGACTGGGAGTGATAAGGACCAATGAACCTTGGCTTCAGAAAATTCTATGAAGTTTTCAGTTCTAAATTGCAGAAATAAACTACAGTTGAATGCTGTTCCCACATATATTCAGCAAAGGATAAGAGTAAATTTACATTTCCCTACCAAAGTCATGCTCTGTAAGAAAATATATTAAGTATTTATTTCTATTCCTATTGCTCTATTTACATCAGTGTGCTGTAAGATGAAAACAGAGTACAAATATTTGAATTTTTAAGCAAATCTTCTACTATTGTTACAACTGCACCAAAGAACAAGAGAAAAGTTCCCCTAAATGGAATTTGCTGGTGGTTACTACCACAAAATTGAATCTATGCCACAGTTTCCTGTAACATCCAGTGTTATGCTTCAATTACCTTTACAATAGAAATGAAAGCAGACAACTAGTAATTGTAACTGTCTGAGGTAGCCTTCATGTATTTGCACTTAAATGATCAAAGGGCTTAAACAGAGGTCAGGCTGTTACATGATAGCATATCTGGTTTAGCCCTTATGACCAGAGTATATTTTGTAGCCCCAAATTACATTTTGTGGCCTTATGCGTACTCTGCTACATCAACTGTTTTCCAAATAAGTGTTGGGATAACTTTGACCAGCAAACCCCCATATTTGCTATCATCTAACCATACCAATAATGACACACCTGATTAAATCTCTAAAATCTAACAACAGACTACTCACTTTAGATTACACTATCTTTCTTATTAACTGGCTCATACATATGTCTTGTATTGTTTGTGTGGAATGCTAGTTCTACTCTGACCTATCCATGATTTTCAACCTTACCACTGGGATCACGGAGTTTTCATTTGCATCGCTTGCTCTTCTTGCATTTATTTTTATCTCTCCCTGCTTTGTTTGTTTGGGTTTTTTATCCCTTTTCCGTACAATTTTTTTAATTCTTCTTATTATAGCTTTTTAATTATTAAGCTATTTTTATGTGAACCCCTTTTATGCTTATGGTTCTTCCCCCACACTGAGGGGAGAGGTGATTGAGTGGCTGTGCGGTGCTCAGTTGCCAGCCATGGCTAAACCATGACAGCACCTTTTCCTTTTTCTCTACCGTGCCTGTTCTGCTGGGCATAGGTGGTTATAAGGCAATAGTGTACTTAGGGGATCACAGTAGGTTTACCAACTTGCTTCAACACAGGGAGCCTTCACCATCCTGTCCCAGGTTGTGCTTCATTAATCAGTTCTTACGTGCCCTGGGCAGTACCACTACACATTTACATATCACTACACACACCTATATTTCTCTTTCAGCCTGCTTATGCCCAAACCACAGTCTAGAAAGGAAGCTAAGGCAAAGAAATTCAGTTTGACAAGATAATGGGGTGGGGAAAAAGGTTTGATTTTGCAGTCAAAAGAGAGAGTTTGCAATGAAGGACTCATGTTCCTTTGTTCCCCCCTCCATGTTATCTCAAGGGAAGAAACAAACATCAAGGATGATAAAATTTAACAGCAGCTTGAAACAATGAAGCAATATCCCCAGCATCTTCTAAGACAATATACTCGGCAACAAATTCAGCATGGGTCATTGCTTCCATCTAGTATTCAGGATTGTAATAGCTATCCTACAGGATAGTGGTATCATGGCATGTTTAATAGGCCTTCCCTCTGTTTAAGTGAAGAAACACTTCTGGTTTAGAGACACAGTTAGCATGTCAAACAGATGTAGGGATGCTAAATGAGTGTCCTTACAGGAATGCACACTTTGCCTAATGGAACTTTATATGCAGTTGCTACCAGTAAATAGCTGAGATGTGCTCAAAATTTTCACTCTCCTCTGTTCAAACTAGCTTTATCTTTGCCTTTGTTTATCAACATTTTTAGAAAGAGAGAACTGAGTAGGCTGAATGAAGACTGTGCTTTAAGGGAGAGGGACTTTACAAGTAGGCTAGAAAAAGTGAAGCCTGGACCTAGTGAATCTGGATCTATGTCAAATAAATGCATCTCTGTTCAGAAGGCTGGAGGAATCTGTGGATCTGGACTGTCAACAAATTATGCAAGAAGTGCAGAGAAATTGCAGCAAGTAAATGCCAGAAATGAGGCACATATAGTTAAATTTTCAAGACAAGCAATCTCAGGGCACATAGAGTTCAAACATTTTGCACAATTTGGCCTGCCAGAATACTGCACTGAACTGGGAGAGTGGCTACAATACAGCCTGGGATCCTGGATGTCACAGGCAGCACTGGCCACACTGGCCAGGTCTGTGGAATCAAATTAGGAAGTCAGTCCCAGGAGTTGTAATTTTCTGCCTTCTGGATGTGTTACTGTGGCACTGCATGCTGTGCAGGACTGCACACACACCTTTCACGAACACAGGTTTCCTTGCAGGGTGCACAGCAGAGCCCCCCAGTTGCTTCCTACACTCAGCAAGGGATACTTAGACTGGATATCTCTGCATCCAGGCTGATCCCATAAGGCACAGACTCAATCCGAGTGACTGCCTGACCTATAGCCTAGGCAAGTACAATCTTGTAAGCAGTGCTGTTCTTCCTATGTGTTCTGTCAAGACCTGTAAACCTGCCTTGATAATCTGTTCCTTTGGGTATTCTATCTGCCTTTTCCTTATCTTGCTTATGACTTTTCCTAACAGTATATAGACAAAGTGCTGCCTCTAAATTAATCTTCTAGTGCTGCTGCTTGAACCACATGCTCTCTTAATAACATTCAATGTAATTTCTGGAAAAAATGCACAGCAAGTAACAGTTTGAGCTTTTTTCTTTTAGCAAGATAAATAATAGCATAAACCCACAATTCACATCATTCTGGGTTGAATGATAGGATCAAAATATATGATATCTTGTCTCTGCTTATTCAGTGAAAATATGTATTGGAAAGCCTGTTCAGCCATCATGGATAACTTTAGTGTTCTCAGTCTTTTATATAATACATATAGTAGCATTAGTTCTGCTGTCATCCAGGGAAATAAGTTGTATTTCATGGCTGCATCATTGGCTAAAAACTTCATGTCACAATATGGGCATTTTAGCTAGGAAATATGATCTTTTAAAAGTGAATAAATCCATTAACAACACTTTAGTGGATTTTTTCCAAGACTCACTGGAATTGGGATTAGAGGTTTTTGAATAAGCAACCTGAAATATGATAAGTAAGGAAAGAATGGCCCTTAGGAAAGACTAGACAAGTTGAAACTGAATGGATGCAGGTGAACAAGAAGTTTATTTTCCTTATCTTTTTGAAAGGGGAGTGGTAGTGGGGAAAAAATCTTCCCAGTTTGTCCATTCTCTTAAAAGACAGAAGACAGCTTCAGACTTTATATAAATACCCTATTTCTTCTCCCATTCATCTTAAAAATTCAAAGGGAAGCACATAACATTTTCCTCAACCAAAATGAAGGAACAAATAGCTGATGCTATATCTTCTAACAACATGGAGACATCTACGGAAACATTTAAACCCTATTTATGAAACAAAAAATTCAACATTTATCAAGCTGGGACCTCTTTAAGAGAAAAGTAAAACTGATTTGCTTAAAGCTCAGATCTGAAACCCATCATATGTCCTCAAGCACATGTCTTTGCTGACAGATTTGTCTTCATAAACCCATCTTACATAAATACCATGTTGGTTCAATTAGGAAAAAGCTTAAGCTAAAGTGAGATAATTTTTTTAAAGCATGGATGGACAAGTTTGGATTATATTTATGAAATGTATTTTCTTAAAAAAACAAATAGTATAATCAGGTAGACATCTACACTTCTGTCACAGCAGTTTAAATAACCACTGTCCCTCAGCTGGAGGTTTCAACAGCACCTCAAACAGGTTCCCTCATCAGTTGACTTGCAAAAACTGACTACCTGCAGATACATTGCTATAAAATGTGAATGTTGATGCAAACAACTATACACAAAATTTGTTACCCTATCAAATCTACAAGGCATTGATCAAATGCCACAGGAAAAATCTACCAGTTGAGGAGTGGTAACTTGTCTAAATCACTTATACGAACAAGAACAAAAACACTCACTCAAATATATGCTGTCTTAAGATGGTGGAAAATCTGTATGTAAAGACCTCAAAAGAAATTTAACTATAGAAATGAATTATTGAATATGAAACGCACATTAAAATGTAACTTAAAGTATTTGGAAAAGCTAAGCTAAACAATACTAAAAAATTAGACCCCCAAATAGCAAAATAAAACATAGTTCTAAAAAGACTACATATAAATGTTGCATTTTAGGCAGAAGCCTGAAAAATAAAAAATATTTAGGTGGAAAAGGAAGAACATCACAGGAAAAGTCTCAGGTAATATAGACTACTACCTTATACTTGTGTAAAAATGGTGAATTTCAAATGGCTTTAAAAAATGTAAATAACTTCAGTTTCTCCATTATGATGTAATTCCCTTTATGCTTTAAAGAGTAAATTCTTTTAAAGTTTAATTGTTCACATATGGTTTAAACATATCTGTTCAGTACACAATTTTCCTGAAGATAACTCAAAAGATGAAAACATCTGGCTGCGTGGGAGCTATGACAACTACTGAAGACATTTAAAACAAAACAAACAAAAAAAACCCCCAAACCATTCTTCAAAGCAGTGAAAAACTTCAGATTTCATTTATCTGTCCACTAGATAGATCTGGTCCTGCCAAAACCAGTGCTTGTTTTTAGCAACTGACAAAATGAACTTCTTTCAGTAGGATCATACAAGTGCATCTAAAGAAGACTTTTCCCTATGACAGAATGATTGATGTAGTTTAATTTTGTGTTGTGTATAGTACTTTGTACTTTTGTGACTTTACACTTACCTCAAGCTGGCAGTGGTACATTGCTTTCATACTGTTCTAACTGCTAGAATAGAACATATGTGATAGCTCTACAACCTAGGGCATAGTAACTGTATTTAAAATGTGCATCTTTTCAAATAGATAGTTACATTTTTAATTTCATCTCCTAAAATGATCCTTCAGCTTAGTAATTATAACTGACAAGATACACAGGGACATCATCATAATTACATTTTAATTTATTATCTGTAACAAATAGTTTGCATTGTGAGTATTTAACCTGTAGCTAATATGATAGGTACATGTATACCTAGTTACTAATTTTTTTTCAAACTGACCAAAACTTCTAGTACTAATATATATGATTTGAATTGCAATTAATGGGAATACTAGCATAATGTCAAATGTCAATGCTTAAATCAAACTGCAGGAAAATCAGCACCCAGAGTAAATGCAAAGACCAGAGTCACTAGAGAGAGGGGAAAAAATACCATTTTCATGACTAAGTGGGTGAGAAACAGAACAGATCTTTGAAGACTTTTCTGGTTTACAGTCCTGAGTTTGTCATCAGGAAACCTTTGGATACCCACAACCTCAACCTATGGAAAATCTACACCTTTTCTTTAAGAAAAAAATTTACTTTTTCAATTTAGTTTTCTGCCTCCAAATAGTATCAATCAGAGTATTCACTCAGTCAAAACCTCAAATCTTACTTTTGTCTAGGTATTGGACAGGTATAGAAAATGTCTATTATGGTTGGCATTTTAGAAATACAGCAACAGTCTAAACTTTGAAATTGCCATATTTATTGAACTAACTTCCCACCATTACACTAAGCTGATCAGTTGTATAATCAGATTGCTGCATAAAGCCTCTCAGATTAGAATATAATGGAATGAAAATATTTTTACCATCTTTTTTTATTATTCTGTTCTTTTCCATCAATTAGGTGTTAAAATGAGACACCTTAGGTAGTTCAAGCAGCCAGCTATGCTGCAAGATGATCTGTTTGGCCGGCCACAGGGATAGATAGTATCAGAACACCTACTCCAGCCACAGAAATGCCAGTTCTCTCTTACAGGATAGCACTAGAGAGACAAGATGTAAAAACCTGTTGAGCCTTTATTCACGTATTTTATCCTTTGAAGTTCTAGCAAGCATGCTGTGACATTTTGTGCCTTATGAGTATGACTCTCAACAACAACAGGCTTGGTTCTACTTGAATGGCATAACTGTTCCTTGCAGCAATTACCATTTCTATTTTCATCCTTTTCAGATGGCTGCATTGATGAATATCACAGGATGACACAGGTTATTTTTTCCTCAAAGACTTCACTACTACCGTGCTATTTTGACATGATTCCCACTTATCTTTTATGATACTAGGCTTCTAAGTTTACCCATGTGATGATACACACTTCCACCTGAGTAATTCGCATTTTGGGTCAGAAAAATATGTCTTAACACTGCTGAAAAGCAGTCTGAGTTTTGTAATATCACAGAGCTTCTTCAGGCTCAACCACCACTGACTTCTCATATAAACTGTAACTCAAATGAACATGAGACACACAACACATGACTACTATCTTTAGATGTTCATAGAGAGAATTCTGTGCTCAAGAGCTGAACTAACTACTACAGTACTGGCAAGGAGCTGTGAAAGGCTTACATCCCACATGGCAGAGGCTGCAAGGTGTACCCCTTAGCAAGGGACTGTCTCTCACATCCAAATGATACAGAAGCAACTTCTGCAACTACTCAGACAGGATGATACATTTATTTTGTGTATTTTAAAATTATTTCTAATTTTACATGTATTTAATTAAGAACATCACGTTTCTAAACATGGACTAAATACAGAAAAAATGCTTTTAGGTTTTACTCATATTCACTTCTCTAACTTAGTCTCCCTGCCAGTCTCTCTATTCAGAATCACAATACATTGCATATGATCTAAGCTTAACAGTAAGCAGATACAAAGCACTCCCATAAAACACCTTTTCTATCTTCAGTCACTAAACAAATACCTCTATATTGTATCCTGTAAAACTCCTGCAGACAACTTCTAGGAAAAAACAGAAACTAATAAGGAATGAATAAATGGCTTCAGAACCACTCTGATTGTGTGTCTGATTTCTTCAAACGCTAAATATGTGGGGTTTACTTGTTGTTTTGTTGTTTTCTTTTTTTTTAAGGGCATATTAGTTTAAGTGATGTATTCTGCAGAGTTTTATAAGTACTGCCTTTCCCTTGCAAGCAGACTTCTTCTGTATGACTAATCCATGGTCCTCTTCCTGATCACCATCTTAAGAGATAGTTAATTTCTCCTGTATTGGAAGAAAATGCTGCAACTTTGAAGTCAACTACTCCAAAAACTCAATTTCACCCCTAAAATGAAAGTAATCTATAATGTCACACCAATGCCTTCTCAGTGTTGCACTGTAGTTCAGACTACTGCATAGGTGGGTCCAGCAGGAAGGAAGATCTGGGTTCTCAAGTTACTGCAGTCTACTGCCTAATTTCATAAACATTGGTGATGTAGCAGATGATGAGAGCTGGCTAGGAAGCTACAAGCTATTCTTAAAAAGTGTGCTATGGGCACCGTGATCAAATGCCTTTTGGAGACAGAAGCTGAAATCAAATTATCTGGGAAGAAGTGAAAGGTAGAAGAATATCTTCCTAAGGTTTAGGTAAACTAGAAACATTTGGGGTCTATCTAGAGAGCTCAGAATTCATAGTCATCATTATGGTAGTAATAACTATTGTCTTGTTAAAGATCTGTGTATATAAAAGACTTTTTTTTTTTCCTTATTTTTATTATTTTCAAGAAGATTAAAGTTGGATGTTGGTCTCATGAGTGCCACTTTTGGATATGCACTATGTAACAGACTTCAACAATACAACACAAAAAGACATTTGAAATCTAATTAATCTCTTGACATTTGACTAAAAGTCAAAGCAGTGGATCACAAGATGAATAAGGATACTTCAGCCATGAAAGCTGATCTTTCTTTCATGAGGTGCAAATGAGTTATGATCATCTGACTACAAACTTTATTGCAGATCTGTTCTTTTTAATAACTGTCCCTGCTTTCAGCACCTAGTACGCTTTCTTAGTATGATATTGAATATTATGATTGCTGTAGCTCACATTCTACACTTCCACCAAAGATCCTTCTTTAGGAACTTCAGGTTTTACACAAACTGCTTAAAGTACCATGTACTACGAGTAGCTGTCACATTTTCACACAACTCAAAGATTATTTTTCTTATTGTTCTAAACCCCACAGTTTCCCTTTTACTTTAGTTTCTGAAATTCAACATCATTAACACATAAAGTTTAGGATTTGCTCTACTACATAATGGAAACTTGTTTTTAACATTCAGGCAAACATCTCTGCTTATACTGCCAGTGGTAGTTACTTCAGTACGGTAACCAAACACAAGATCACAGCAGTACAGCCTGGAAAAGGTAATTCAATTCAACATAACTGCATTGAACTTTATATATAAATAATCTCCTTACAAGTTCATAATGAAAAAATATTGGTAACTGATTTATGGAGTATAATGAGATTCAAAAAAGCTAAAAATGTAAACTCACTCATAAGTAATACTGGGCTGAAAACAGTTTACTCGATCAGCTCTGAATAACAGTGGAAACTTGGAATTACTTTATATACATGCTGAAAATAGCTTTTTATAGAAATGTAATAAATTTGATGCATTATCAGGAATAAACAGCTGCAGACAATCAGAAGCTATCCACTGTAGCCTGTAAGAGCTATTTTTCAACAACCTATTTTGTTCATTTCTTCAGAATGAAGATCCTTGTGAAGCAATTAAAGTCTTTGAAACACATTTCTCTACAATCAAATATGACATATCCAAACTCTTCCTATAAACAAAATGATGAACCAGTTAGAATGAAGAAGTACCTTGCCTTTTTATATTACTCATGGACAAAGAGTAGTCAGAGTTGGAAAGCACTGCTAACTAGACCAACTAGTACTATTTTTAATTTGTACAAACTACCTGAAAAACAAGCAACCAAAAATTCCAAAAAATCACAAGTAAAGAAAGAAAAGTAACAAAAAGAGTGAACTGAAAGCAAAGTAAAAAGTTTATATACATGTGAATTGTACTAGAGTACAAGACTTTCACTACATTAAGTGCTGTGGTGCACTTGGCTATTTATTACTCATCACATCCACGTAATGAAGCAGTCTCGCACACTTACACCACTTACGTATCAAGCAGCCAAACCTGATTTTGTGGTTTATGTCTAAATTTGTCAGTGTGTCAGGGCTTGTCAATAGACACGTATCTAAGACAGACAATATGTCTTTTCAGTAGACTGTGTGCCTGCCTATAAAAACAGATGATGAACCACTGTTCTACAACACCTGCTTAGGAACTCATAATATTAGCATCTAGAACAGGGTTTTCATTTTAACATTTTCAGCAAATGTTAACCATTTTAATATGTCAGACACAAAGTAATGTAGAACTCGCTGTTTCATGACCTGCAGAACTAACAATACCCCTCTCCTTACAAATCTGCACCCTATATCTCTGCCTACCTCCAGGCAATAAGTCACCATCCTCGTCACTGATGACTCCCTGCCCCTGTTTCTGAAACCTTGGTGCTGCCTTGTCCTATGTCACCCAACTACAAAAGCACACCCTCCATAGTGAGTTGCTCCCATGAATTGATCGAGCCTGTGGGATCATTTCATAAGTATCAGGCATTGACCAAAACACTGTTAAACTCAGTGATTACAAACTTAAAACAGAAGACTGTAGACATCCTAGAAAGCAAATGGGAAGTGGATACTGTAAGGGCCAGAGAGATGTATTCATTAATAGATCTTCAGAGGCTTATCAATAGATCTAAGGATATTATATGAGTTTTACACTTTTTAATTTAACAAATGTTAATGGAAATAGAATTCAGAGATAAGAACATTTCACCTGTCAGTAAGAACTACCATAATAGAGGATATAAACTCAGACCAGTTAGCTTCACTTTGATCACAGCAAAACTTTGTAATAAAAGAAGGAAAACTGTTCGAGAACGATGATCCTCTCATATTTACATTCTTTATTTCCTACCTGAAGGTGAAATGACACCTTTTTTGCAATATAATTTCCATAGGGATGGTCCAAGATCATAGGCTGCAAACTAAGAGTTTTTAAAATTTGTAATTTGGAAATTTTAGGTATTAAAATTCCTTTCTTTCTGTAAATGTATAAGTACATATATATATTTTTTTGTGCATGTTATGTATAGCACTATTCTCTTTGCTGTACACTAGTGAAAAATATTTAATTGATAAGCCTATTGCCTTTCCCTAAACTATGAAATTAACTTGGGTCCCTCTTGTCAGATACTAATTATTATAGATTGAATAGATATTTTGTATATTTGGACCTGTGTGCTCCCTCAAGTGAACTAAAAATTGTGCAATATCAAAAGATGGGGAAAGGGAGGTAAGAAAGACTGACAGGGGGAAGCCAAGACAGAGCAAGAGAGGGTAAGTGTCACTCTTAGAAGACCATGCTAAAAATGACCACAATTGTCTTGGCTTTTTAGTATCTTTTCTTAACTATTCACAAGGGACCCTGTATTAATTCTAGTCTCCTTACTGAATTTCAGTCTCAGTAATTAAACTGAATCATGTCATTCCCCTCTGATTATTAAGTGGAAACTGTCATTAACGTTAACAGAACAAATGTTTAATAGCTGATAACACAAGTACAGGCCATTTTAAGTTCCTTCTATGACTTCAGTTGCATATGTTATTCTCCATTTCACCTTTATACATTTTAAGTGGTTATCTGTACATATCTGATGTATTGTAACACAAAAGGACACAGTTCAGGGGAGAGAGAAATTAATGCTAGGCAATCTACCTTCTATGAAAGTTGATGAAATGTACAACCATGTCATTGTTATTAACAGGAAATCACAGTAGTAATGCAGAAAGCGCCGTCATGCAAGATTTTCTTGAGAAAGGGGAAAGTTCAAAATGTAAGCTACAGCCCTTTAAACAAAAATCTATCACCTCCTACAACTCCTTTGAGCAAGAGAGAGTTCTGAAGGCTAACAGGCACAAAAGAAAACAGTGACGTGGGTCTCTACATGATCTGTCTGCAAAAATACAGCTTCTTGGCAGCTGAAGAAAGGCATGCACAAAATCTGAAAAAAATCCTTATTGCTAATGTCTTGACTCTTAGAAACAAAAATCTTGACAGGACTGACCACCTAACCTGAGTTCCTTCTAATGTTCAGCAAATATCTACGGTTTTTAATTTCTAAAGTTCCATATATACATGAATTAATTATCACAATGTAATGGGGAAGTAAGGGAAATTGATGACCCATAATACTCTGTCTTCAGCCTTTTCTTTTAAACACAGGGAATAGTTCATGAATGTTGAATACCTTCATTAACAGCACAGACACAGTGTTAATAGGATGTAATAACATCCATGTTCAGCACGTTTACAGATGACATTGAAATGAAGAAAGCAGATGATTGGATGAAGGGCTGAGGTAACATTCGGAAAGAGCTCAAGAAGCTGAAGAGCTCAGAAAAAGGGCTGCTAGAAACCTTCTAAAGTTTAACAAAGGCAATTTCAAAGCTCTTGGAAAGGAATACTTTCATATAATAGTAGAGGCAGAGGCTGAAAATACACACATCACGTGGTCCACTCTCTCATCCTGGTTGCCTTTCTCCGGACTCGCTCCTGTCCGTCAATGTCTTTCCTATAGTCTGGAGCTCAAAACTAGACATTGGAATGAATGGAGTAGAATAATCACTTTTCCTCAGCCTTCCACCTTTTCTTTTTTATTGCAGCCCTCTTTTGCCTTTATTGCTGCAAATTCACACTGCTGACTCATGTTCAACTTTTCTATTTGGACTCCTGGATATTTTTCTGCAAGAGGGAGCTCAGTTTTCATTTTACTACATTGCATTCTTCTCCATCACACAAAAGTCACTCAAAAATGAGAAGTTAAATGTCAAAGATATGGCAGTGGAAGTTTAAGGTATTTTCCTGATGTGAACACTATATATTTACAGATGATAATGCAAAGGATATAAAGCCCTCCAGTCTGCATGCAATAACTTCTCTCTCCTTTTAATTCAAAGAAAATCTAACAGTCTGCAATTACAATATCAATACACTCACAACATTCTTGCAAACCAAATTTTAGAAGTTCTTTACTTGACAATTAGGCCATAAATCAATAGAGCACTGGCCAAAATCCAGGTTTCCAGCACTTTGAAGATCAGCCAGTGGGGAAAAGGGGTGAGAGAAGATGGGGACATTTGACTTGAGACAAATTGGTTTTGGCTGCTGTGCTGCTTTCTTTAGTGTGGTTGCTGAAGTTCAGTGAGCCCAAGTTAGTGTTATCTAATCAGTATAAGTCTGAAAATATTAATGGAGTCATTATGACATAGTATAAGAAAAAGACTTTCATAATATTTCTATGCCATTTCCTTAATTTGGAAACTAGCATGACTGAAGAGATGCATTTTATTTTTAGAGCAGATGAGAAGCAAAAGATCACAAGATATACTACCAGCAGCATAAAAAGCACACAGGAGTTTGTTCTGTAAGACAATAAAGAAGACATATTTGGGAAATGGAGGCACTTCTGCCATGCTGTTAAATAGTTTTGCACCTAATTTGCCACAAAGAAAGGCAGAGTGTATTACTTTAAGTAAGGCATCCAATTATGTGGTTACAGTGCTTGTGGGACTTGAGCAAACTTCTTTGCATTGTGTAGTTTTAACAAGTTACCTTGCTGCAGCTCATGTCAATGCCAACTTAGGATTTTGCCTGACAGAGAGCAGATGTGCCTAAAAAAAGTAAAAGCAGCACATACACCTAAATCCCAAGAAACCCCAAGCAGTTTTCTTAAGCGCAATGAGCGGTTTGGTGAGAAATAACCAAAGAATCAGAGTCCTATGAACCAGCCCTTTCCAAATTAGTCATACTATTCCATTCTTTCTTTTTTTCTGGCTCTGTGCTCCAATAACACACCACTAACTTCAGAGTGGATCTGTTTGCAACAGAGGAGAGGATCATGTTAATAGCAACAATGTCAAGTTCCAGTTTATCTCCTGAATAATGGCACTGACCATTCAATCCCTTAAGAGTAAAAAGGTTCAGGAATTCAGCTCTCTTGCTTTCTGGGTGAGTGTTTTAACTACTACAGTAATTATGAAAATGAGGACACGACTACTACCACCAGTCTTGATGGATTTATAGGCTGGTATGTGTATCAACAAATAGTACAAATGGTAGCAGAGATGTGTATTGTTTAATGTCACTCACCCATTCACAATAAACAAAAGAAAGCTCTCAAAATATATGTCTCTAAACATGTTTTAAAATTTATACAGATTTGCAATAGCAGAAACCTTTTCATCAGAACCAATTTCTAAATAAAAGGAGCTTGGATAATAAAATACAGTGAACCAAATTATGGAATCATAGAATAGTTTGGGTTGGAAGGGACCTTTAAAGGTCATCTAGTCCAAACCACATCTTCAACAAGATGAGGTTACTCAGAGCCCCCTCAAACCTGACCATGAATGCTCCCAAGGATGGGGCATCCACCTCTCTCTGGGCAAACTATGCCAGTGTTTCATCACCCAGCTTAGGAGGTAAACATTTCACGAAGATATGCAATGGTTTGTATACTAAGACTTCATAGTCAGTTTGGACTCCACCCCATTAGTCTACATAACTGGACTGGAACAGAAGCTATTTCTTAAAAGTGTTGAGAAATATTGTACAACTTATCCTTCACAAGTTTAACCAGTGAGAAACAGAAGAACTTGCAGAGGTCTCTCCATATATTCTGTGATGTTATGGTCAGAACTCTAGCCCATGCCGTCCTTTCCACCGCCATTCTTCACAGGCATAATGTAAGTTTCAGTTAGTAATTTTCATGGAAGAACAGCTTTCTAAAAGTTAAATTTGTAATCAAGTCAGTAAGAAAGGAAGAGGAAGTGATGAGGAAAACACCAGTTACAATGCGATTATCTAACAACCACTACTAAATCTAAATACACAGAAGTTTAGTTTCACACAGTGCCAGATACTACAGGCTGGGAAACATCTACAGGAAGGAGAATAAAGACAAATATGAAATACCTTCTTCAAAGAGTATCATCATGTTCGTACTTTTGTTAGCAACAATATTATGCAGTAAGGCGATTACAGTTTGCATTGTATTTCCAAGTATACTGTCCTGGTGTCTCTGCAAAAACAAAACAAAACAGTACAAAATTAAATAAATCTAGTATTCCTTTTGAAAAGTTAGATGAAGACTATTACCTTAAAAACGTGGTAATACAAAAGAAGTACTTTCTCAATCCCTTAAAATTCAACATTTAAAATACTATAAAACTTGCTGAATATCTCAGTAGATAACATCAATTTCAGGGAGTCTAATCTACAACCTTGGACCAAAACTTTTCCCATGTTCTTTTAAACTGAAAGAATTCCTGATTAGGTCTAAAATGCTAGGAGTTTTTAAAATGGCATAGAACTTTATCAACCTAACCTCTATATATTCAGAACCAGAAATACTTCCCTTTGTATGATACTTCTTTTACTAATGACATTCCTGCTACTCTTTTCAGTGTCAGCTTGATAACCGCACCATAAGTCTATTTGTTATTTTCCTTTGCACGCATTTGTCATTTCACAGATACATTAAAGACCTATATCTGTATTGAAATGCATCACTTTTTTAATGTCTTTCTTATGTTTGGTGATTGCTTCAGTGATTTTTCACAATTGTTGAGACTGCACCAGGAAGACGAAGGCATCAGGGTTTATAAAGAAATTTATTTCCTTCTGTTATATTCACTACAGTAGCACACTCAGGCTGAAAAGAGTCGACAAGGCAATGCAAGCAAAGCATTAATATACACAGCAGGGACAGTAATAACTCAGATAACTTTCAAGAAGCCAAAATAAGACAAGCTTGTACAAACCTGAGTTTAGATGTATATAAGCCTGAGTACGTTTCAAATATCCCTAGAAGGTTCAGGAAATATTTTGTCCAAATTTTAAGACTCAAAGCCAAATAGAGACATAAATCCAAAGTGAAAATAACAACTAAGAAAAAACTGACATGTTTCATACATTTCAGATTTTTCACATGTGCTTAGGTGACTTCCATGCTTCCCGTTTCCCAGATCTCTCAGTATATTGGTATTACTCAACTACTTCATTGCCACAG
This sequence comes from Pardalotus punctatus, assembly GCA_013400915.1. Lineage (NCBI taxonomy): Eukaryota > Metazoa > Chordata > Aves > Passeriformes > Pardalotidae > Pardalotus > Pardalotus punctatus. The sequence continues at coordinate 825,334 of VZTX01010060.1, forward strand.
AATACACCATCTATTAGGGTCCATCTCCTGTCTGACAGTAGGCAGTCGAAAAAAATTTAAAGTTGAACATGATGAAACTTGTCTAAAGTCACGCATTTCAGATTAAAAAATCACTTCAGCTCTTTAATACAGTCAAAGGAACACTTTCTGTTTCTGCACTAAAAAAATAAAACGCTATTATTTCCTATAAATACCATGAAATATGTATATTAAGGCATAATACATTAACAGACAATTAAATACATAAACATACACAGCCTCCTATTCAACTTCATGTTATATGAATTTTCTATTCACACTAGAGCACTCTAGAGTAGATCATAAGGAGAAGAGACAAGAGTGCCTCACAGCCTTTTGAAGGACTGTAGTTTCCTACCCAACTGTAAAAAATATATATCCAAGAGCTCTTAAATTCTATTTAGTGTATATAGCATTTTGAGATGTTATTTATGATTTCTATAAAGAACACAATAAATATCTGTTCCTCTAAATGTTTGAAATACAGCCTGATAAACTCAAAAGCAAAGTTGGAAAGTATAAACACAAGATTCCTCAAAAGATAAGGTAACCAATACAGAAAACTGATACCATAAAGCCATGGTACTACAAATAAATTTTAAGTTATTTCCCTACAGATAGCTGAGGGATATGAAAAACATTATTTTCAAAAGATCAACAATGTGTTTATCTGGTACCCTACCATCAGAATATCTTATTAATTCTCCTAAAGAACATCTCAAAAACAATACATTAAATAGCAAGAATGACTATTTGTGCTGCTGAAGATAATGATACATACATTGAGAACATAAAATTAACAAAAGCAAAAAAAAATCCCCAAGTGTCAAAATGAGAGCTGACTCAAATATTGTCTTTGCAAGTACAATATTTCTATTACTGCTTCATATATTTTAAGTAAACACCTCTGTGTAAAATTCCCCTTTCAGACATGCAATTAAAAGAGAAACTGTTAGTTTATGACAGCAATCTTTCACATTCACCAGGTTAGTAACATTTCAGTGAAGCCATCTTTGCTTTTAATGGACATCAATTTCGCTATGCAATCCTCTGCTGAAAGACCAGTACTAATGTTTTTACGTATATCAAAGTATAAATAACAAAACTTATCTTACCCTAAATACACATAAACTAGAATTCAAGATACAATGTGGATATATTGAGGAAGGAAAATGGTATCTTCATGAATTAAATAATCATACAAATTGTATACTCAGCTATACTACTAGTGATTTTACGTATGTTCCATGATGGTTTTTGACAAGGTACTACATTCCAAGAAGCTACAGGTATGCTTTACTTATCTAAGCCACCACTGATTGCTGTTAGACTCAATTTTAGAGGTTTATATAAAAATATTTAACTTCATAATCTATCAAGGAGTAAAGCTGATCTAATTTGTGTGCACAGCACCACTGACTGTGGACATTTAATGAACAGTGCACTTGACAGCTTTAATAAAACATAGCATTTGCCAGCAGAGATAATTAGAATTGAAGCAGTAAAATTCTAGTGTTTGGCAACACAGATGAAACAACTTCATTAAAATGTACAGCTTCGGCAAATGAAAGGCAGGAAAGCACTGGACCCTGAAGAATCAGCCTTCTCAAAACTAATTGCTTCAGTGCTTAAAAAGGACAGCTATGAAATACCAAGGGCATAACAAGGAAATACTAGTATTTAAAAAAAAAAAAACCATAGAAGATAAATCAGGCTTTTCAAATAGGACTGAACTGTATTTAGGCCATTAAACTTTTCATTCTAATTTTGAAGGGTTGTACTTTCACAAAAGAAACAGTTGAAGTATTTATTTAAGCCAGTTAGGTAAAAGGGGGTGAATTAGCAAAGAGGGAGTAGGAATCTTGGCAAGATACTATGGCTAAAGCTGCCTTTTCTCTTCCTTTAAGTGGATTAGAACATAGAACAGCACTGGCAAACTACCCTATTTTAATTACATTTTAGATAACAAAAGAGATTGCACTTGTGACAAGAGGTTCCAATCTGGGAGACTTCACATACATGTCTCCTACTCAGGTATCTAAGAATCCAGAAGAGAAAGCCTAAATGCTATATTTAGAGATATGCTGTAATTAAATCTTACACTACATAGCACAGTACTCTTGCTTATTCAATATAATCAGAGTGATTTCATTTTAAACTCTCCTTCTCATGCTTACATATGGTCTATGAACACAAGTTAAGTAAGTAAGGGACATAAGAAGATAGAGGCTTGATTTTTCATACACTAAGTCCACTGAAAGAAGAAAATTACAGAAATTAACCATATTCAAATTATAATTATTAAAATATGCCATTCTCATCTGATGATTCTTTGTCACAGTGCAGATGAGATGAAATAAACGAAATCATCAATGCTAACAAGAGCCTTTTTACAGGAACATAGTTTAATATTGCATTCAACCTAGCTTATTTTGATTTGCTATTATTTTGTTTATGAAACAGAGGATCAGAAACTTTTCTAGTTGCCTAATTTAATTTTTAACATTTTGTGCCTTTGATTCATATGACCACTTATGCACAAACTGAAAGCATATAAATATGGATCTCTAACATTAAGGTAATACTATTTTCCTCATTAATTATCTAAATCAGAAATAAGCACAGTCATGTCTCTTGCTACTCTGCTTTTTAAAAATCAGTCTTTTTCAAAAGCACGGTTCTACCGGAAGTAATATTTCCCTCTGGGTATGGTCACACAGAAAGGAGCAACTATGAATCTGACAACCAATTTCTAGAATGATCATGTTTTCAGATGTATCATATCAGTGACATATTTAGTTCACACATTAAGATCGGAGGTCTTGTAACTTTCACAGAAATTCCTGTTAGAAGATTGAAAAATAAAGAGCATCTGCATTCTTAGTCACCAAGTGCTTAGGCAAAGCCAACTGAGGATAGGGGAAAAGCAGAGATTTTGAAGGACTAACTAAGGAGAAAGGAAACCATTAATAAAAACTAGGATGTCATGTATCAACCAACAGAAAGCACCAGAGTTAGTCTTAGATTTTGTTCTAATACCCACTGCAACAGGCAATGCAAAATTTCACAATCTTACATTCACTGTTACAGAAGAATTGCAAAACAATTCAGCAGCAACTCTTAAAATAGAATAAGGTTTCTTCTTTCTACAAAATCACACCTAAATTTCTGGCAGCAACGAAATCTCAAAGCTTGTCCTTTTGCGCCTAAAAACCTTAGTGAAAGAACTCCATTCTCATGGAAAATTTTCCTTACTGTCAACATAGGGAGCCTGAGTAGGCTCCTCTCTCAAGCAGAGTGTCCAACAAACAAGCCACCAACCCTATTCCCTAATCAAATTCTGCGCAAGGTTAACATAACTTTGCTTTATTACTGTTTACCAGAAGAAACAGGATGTAGTCAAGATGAAAAAATTAAAAAGAACAAGTAAATAAATCTAGAGACTAAAAAGAGAGACTTTCAAGATTAAATGACTGTACCTTCTCCTTGCTTAAATATTTCTAGGATATTGTTGCAGTTTCCAGACTCTACAGAGTGTGCTTTTATATTAGCTATGCCTGTGGCAGCAGAACCAAAGAAAGAATATGTATCTTGGTTATGTTGGTCTGGGACAGAAATAGCATTTTTTCATTTCATTGTGATTTTTATTCTTTTATTTGCTTTCTTCCTGCTTTGCATTTAATACTTATTCTGTCTGTACCTGCAACCATAGAGAAAGTGAACACGAAGTTCACTTTAGTAGGTCATATTTGAGGTATACATTTCAGAAACATACTTATGAAGTGACAGCCCCATTTTAGCTCTATAAAATACTGACAACATAAATGCCACATCAATCACAGGAATTATATCTTCCTGCCGCTGGAATTCACTGATACTGAAAGACAACCGTTTCCTTAGCCAGCAACAGCCCGCCGGTGATGGTAGGCCATAGAACAGCAGCTGAAAGAGAACTGATAAGAAGGAAGTAAAATGGAGAAAAAAGTGACAGCTAACAATGATGACAATAATAGAATTATTATTACTCAAAATATACTTACAATATGAGTTTTATAATTAATTTTTATGTGGTAATAGATTACTATTCTTGTGAACTGAAGATGGGATCTAACTAAAAGAGAATAGATATAGATTGCATATAAGGAAGAAATTATTTGTAACAAGGGTGCCAAGACACTGGCACAGGTTTCCTAGAAAAGTTATGGGTGCTTTATCCCTCTAACTGTTTCAGGCCAGGTTGGACAGGGCTTTGAGAAAACTGGTCTAGTAAAAGATGTCCCTGCCAAGGGCAGGGGGGCTGGAATGAGATGATAGTTAAAGATTCTTTCCAACTGAAACTCTTCTATGATTCTATGATTTAGTTCTCGTCACTCAGAATATTAAACTAGGAGAAAAAGACAGAAAATAGTAATTGATCCACTGAGTGGATAAAAAAGCATATAACAAAATGAATTTTGGACTAGCCTGAGTCTTGCTCCCATGGTGGCAATCACAATAGTGCCAGACAGTAGACAGCTTGAAAAATTCAGTCACTCAACACTACAGGGTCAGCTGATACCCCACCTGGAGCTGATACCCCACTGATACTCCTACTCTAGATACTTTGTGCATTGGCACAATCCAAGCACTGCTTCTGAAAATTCTTACTCTCAGCCTGTTCTGAAGTCAATTCCTACATTGCAAAGAAGAGCAAAGGCACAACTTACAATTTAAAAGCTTAATTCATATCTACAAGAATACAAGGAAATTAAACCAATTCTGCTTCTCATAAGCATTTGTGAAACAGTATTAGATGCTATGACTTGAGGAAAAAGTATACCTCTTGCTGCTAAATATGATATCACATTTAATTTATTCCATTTTCATAGGAGATTAACAGATGGTTCAAAGACAGTATCAGAAATGTCTAAGTTGAGCAAAATAGGAGGCGCTTCTAAGAAAGTCCTACTTCTTTCTCAAAGACAGGAAGTTATACAGCATTTTGTTATTATTATTATTAAGAATATGTTGAATAGTTTTTTAAAAATTTTTTTTTTGCACATCTTTTGAGGGTAAGCTCCAAATAATTTATTACTGTTTTCTACACAGTCTCACCTCATCTCTTTCCCCAAATCATTTATATTTAGACACCAATATAGTGATTCAAGAAATCAACTTTCAGAATATAGGTTTGAAAATCACTATAGATTACAAAAATAAATTCCACTTAATGACAGAAATATATTTCAGTCATCAATATGTGGGGGTTTTCCAAGCACAGGTTCAATTCAAATCTTCCTGATTTTCAGTACTGTTAAGGCAATTATTGTCTGGGAACAGATTCCAGTGCCTTCAGAGTGTAACACAGTGCCTTCAGCCCCCTAAAGAGTGACTTTTTTACCCCTCATATAGTTCATTTCAGTAGTAAACAGGTACTAAATGATTATATGAGAACTATGTTTATTGGTAGTCAAAATATTTATTGTGAACTTCAGAAACAAAGAGTCAGCCATTTCCTCTAGGATGATTCTGAACTTGGATCAGCATTTGGGCCCTTCCCCAAAGGCATTCCTGATTGACATGGCACTGGCTACCCTGAGGTCTGCCTTTTTCCTCTACCTCCCATGCGACTCTGTGCAGAAAATTCATCCTAAACAAAAGAAGCCTTTCTCAGTGAAACATGCATCCAACTTGGAATAACATCATAAAACACTGAAATAACCGCTATATTTCCTCCCCCAAAAAATACACTGGAATCCTGAAAACAAATGGAGCCATGACCACAGAATCACAGAATATTCTGAGGTGGAAGGGACCCACAAGGACCATTGAGTCCAACTCTTAAATGAATGGCCCATACAGGGATCCACCCCACAACTTTGGTGCTGTTGGCACCATGCTCTGACCAACTAAGCTCATCTCAGCAAGGTTCTGCTGCTCTGCCCATCTTATCTACCAGCAAAGAGCAGTTTTATTCTCATATGAATTCATAGCCTGAAAAGGAGCTGGATATTTTTAGATCAAAGTAGCATTTTGATGCTAAGAGAGGGGCATAAAATATCAAGAACTAAATTTAATAACACTAGAGGCCAGACAGAAATTTTAGCCAGTATGTGGTGTCATACAATGTGTCATTGCACTGTAAAAGGAAAGAATAAAGAAAAATAATAAAAAAGAAATCAAAACTCAACTAAAAATCCCCAAAAAACCAAAGCAAAAAAAGCCCACAAAAACCTGAAAAATTGCACCACTGTCTTAAGACAGCATAGAAATATATTTTATATTAAGAGATTAGATATTAACTTTGTTAGAACACAGAATCCTAGTAATAACTAAATTAAAAATTTTTAATTACACATAATAAGCCACTTCACAATTATTAGGTAGCGATATTAGTCTTTTACTTCATTTCATTCAATCTATACTCTCTGAACAGTTATTCATCCTGAAAAATATGTACAATAGATGTGAGAGAATAAAAGGATCAAAGAGGAAAACAGCTAAAATATGTCTGAAAAGCTGGTAACAGAAATTTTACAAAAGCCAGGGAGAGGAGACTAGAGTATCATTAGCCATTTTCATATCCTAATGGAACATGCAAGTTTCAGTCAGTTACTAAGAGTGGGTCCATGGCAAAGAGCCCAAATGAGGTCTGAGAAAGGATAATGTACCTTTAATGATTGAAATAGCAAGAAAATTAAATCTAATCATGTTTCATTAAGCATACTTTAGCTCCCATTTTTACTAAATTATTCTATTATGATTTCCCAACTGTCTGTTGAAATAACCTTTTACAGCAATCTAATTCACCATCATAAACAAGTCTCATTTCTCACAATGAAGTCCCCTGGGATTAGTGAGAGAAGATGGAAAATCTAAACCTTGCCAATCCTGCAGCAACTAAGGTAACCTCTCAGGGAGACAAAGATTTTTGTTTTCCTATTTGTGGCTGAGATCATTAAGATATAATTAGAAACGTATTCATGAGTATCAGAGTGTCTGTTATGGAGATACCATTTGCCCAACAAGCATCCTCTATACCAGTCTTTAATAAGCACGGGAGCAGGCATAATCCCCACTTCACTCTCTGGAGAGCTCTGCATTAAATGGACTGCATTAGACATCCCTCTCACTCTCTGCTTTTTAATGGAATCTTATACATGCATCCAGTATTTTCTCAGACTCCATTGTTACCATCAGAACTGCTAGTCTGTTTGCTTTCAGCAATATGCTCCTGCAGTGCCATCCAGATGTAAGCCCTACAGATAGTTACGTGCAGGGAATTTAAATCCTGCTCCAGAACTTGACACAGGGCAAGCAAATGTAGAACTTGAGAATATAGAGTAAGAAATTGATTGTTTACAGAATAATCATAATCCTTGGCTCTCTGCAGCAGTGAAAGGCACTATCAGCCCTCACACACATCCTTTCTGCTTTAGACAAATGAATGAAGTATGCACCAAAATACTCTACTCCAATAGGTAACTGAAAGAAATCTGTTTTTCCTTTGTAAAGACCTAAATTACTGCCAAACTCCACATCAAAAAGCATGATAGCAACAGAAAATTAAAAGCAATGTCACCCACCAAACAGTGCTTAAGTATCTGCCACAGGGATCACTTTGGGGCCCTCAGCTAAACTGCAGAGTGGAAACTGTCAGTCACCATATTTAGCATCACGATGTTTGAACATGTTATTATCTTCTTTGGTAGTCAAGAGTTTGAAAGGAACCCAGCACATGAAATTGAAAGTAAAAGAATTCTAGGGCATAATTTTTTTTCCTGTACCCATATGATCAGTAAAGAAATGCTTGATCAAAACATCCAAGAGGCAGAGACTGAACCTTGTAACATGAACAGGGGACTCAAAAGAGAAATCTAAGAGAAAAGAAAAAGATTACTAAAATTTCACCTGAGTCTTTGAGACGATGCTCTGTTATAACTGTAATTAGAAAGTTACAGTGGGCAAACTAAGAATGCATCATGGTAGGCTTAATCTTTTTGCATACATATGGCTAATGAATCTACCTTAGCAAAGCAATGGTTTTTATCTTACCTATAAAAACATTTTATAAAACAAAATATCTTTAGAAACTAAGTATATAAGACAATGAGTAATGACTACAGTTAAAATCAGAAAGTCAAAAGTAGAATATTAAGATTTAAATTGTTTTGCTTTGTGGAAGACTGTCATTCTAAAATCTAATTATCACCCTGTAATACAACCTCTTCAGGAAGACATTAACATAAGGAATGCATAAAGAATACATGATTGAAGCCAAAACAGACAAATTTCTAGATAAACGATCTGAGTTCAGACACATAATATGGAAACCTCTGCCAGCCAGAAACCATTCATGGACATTCAATATTCTTTTACAAACTCTATTGTGAAGCACACAATAGCTCAGTACCTTAGTCATCAGAATGCAGCTGGTCAATAAAGGTACAGTCAGCAACTGCTGCATTCCTATGCCAATATTTATTTAGATGAGATTAAGAGATGTACCTTAGCTGTTTGACAGAACAGTGATAATGTCACAGCAAGATTCTGGTCACAAAATCAATAAATCTTACTCTGAAAAGCATGCATCCCAGATTTACTTCAATATATATTTTCCCTTAAATGCTTTCTCTTGGTCTTGACATTTACATTAGCAGGAACAGTAAATTAGCAATTTGCTCCTAATCAGCCTGACAAACAAAATTTAGAAGAAGTGAGATTTGGCTTTAATATTGCTTCTACAGAAAAAAATAAATAAAGATTTAAATGTAGATATTAATCACCTTGGGTGAACATTGATGGTGGTTCTTCTCTGTATTACCCATTAAAAATTTCTCATAAAATTTTTAGAAACTATGGTAAGGTAATGATTTCTCCCTATAACTTGACAGTTAAAGGTCATAGAGGACACACTTTGATACATCACTTGTGAAGTCTCATGTTAGAAATAATCTCCCTGTTTTTCTGCAGCATCTGCGTTTCACACATTGGCATCGTGGTGCTACAGCCCCTCCTCTTCCCCAGGTCTTCACGTGCCCCTCAGCTGCAGCCATAACTCAGGAGTGGCCAAGCTGGGGTGGGAGTGAGGGAATGCTGCAGGGCTGCACTCCAGCCAGCCCTGAGGCGAGCACTAGTTACAAACAAGAGCAGCCCTGCCGGCTTCCCCAAGCTGTTCTCCCGCTCGCTCTTCGGCTGCTCACAGTCAGCTGTCACAGAACTCTTGGCACCAGGCACATTTCTTCTTTCTTACGTCACACAATACAGTATGAAGAACACTTACAAGGTCACAAACACTTTGAGATTGCTAACATAAATAATTTGAGATTTTCATACACATTTAAATATGAGCATACTTTATATAATACACACATGCACACATATATATATGAATATTACAAAATTACAATCTGGCTATGGGAAAAGAACTAAATAAATGAAATTTAATGTGTCCAAGGTGTGAGCACTGCAAGACTGTGAGAATAAGAAAAAAGCTTAAATAATGGGAGGTGAGACTTATCAGTTACTGATTGGGGGGGGGGGGGGTAAAAAACAAAAGAAAAAAAAATTATTT
>VZTX01010060.1:834911-931421 GCA_013400915.1 Pardalotus punctatus
GGGGGGGGGGGATGAACAACAAAAGATAAAGAATTTAATTTGTTTAATCTTATTCACAGCAGAACCAGTTACCAATCTATAAGATTAACTACTTCAGTCGCATTATTTAAATTAAAATGTAGGAGAAAGGCAATAAATTCTATGAACTTTTGGAGGAAAGGGGTGTGACAGAAGAAAGATGGTTTCTGAGGAGGATGATGCCAGTTAAATCTCTAATTAAAAAAGAGCACAATTATCTCTTTACCCATCCCCAACCACCTCCCAAATATTTTTTTCTCTAAGTGGGTAAATTGTCTAATTATAATGACTGAGTGGTGATTTGATGTAATAAGAATCCTGCAAAAGTGTCTTATGTTAAACACTGAGAACTCTGAAACTTGTTCATAAAGATAGAATTTGGGTAAATACTAGTTCTTAAAGATCCTAAAGAATGTCTAAATTTCTTTCTGAATTCCCCAAATTACTGTTAATTTTTAACTCATGTGTATTAATAGGAACATATTCACAGCCAGCCAAATAAACAGCACAGACTGAAAATTAACCTCATAACTCAGCGCTGCATATTTTTAACTTGCTAATTTCTCTAAGAAACAACTTGCTTCAGAAAACAAGTCAATCTGTTTAAGTCATAAAAAATTAAACTGGTTTCTCATACAAAAATGGGACTTATAAGACAAATTTCTACAGCTAGTACCTAAAATCTTACAATACAGAAAGGTTCCCACGCATTCATTTTTAGTATGAAAAGCAGAATCTGACTCATTTCACATAGAAGGTGTATCTACCCTAACAACATATCTAGAACACTTGACAACACAACAACCCCTAAAAGACAGGTACACTGAACAGTTTCCTCAGCGTCTAGGAATTCACAGTCCAAGGACTTGGAGCCAGAAGCAGATTTTTTAAAGGTAATAGCTCTCAATGGATTTTTCTTCCATTAATTTGTCAATTATTTTTTAATTCAATCAAACTGAGGACACTACAGAGCATAGCTTAGAGCTGAACATAACCCTAGACGAAACAGTGTCACCTTTTGTCAATTTTTAAGATCCCAACTGCAAGTTTTCTTTAATTCTTATAATACAGGTCTTGTGTGAGTAGAGACAGTGAACAGCAATGCTGCTCCCTACTCACCCGACTATGCTATGGATATGCAAAGATCCCACTTGCCCCTCAACCACCACATTCTTGATTAAGGCATACAGAAGAATAGTCTCTTTCACAGGGGCCATTCCAGACCTTTGACCATCTCTGTCTCTTTTCTTTACACTATTTGCAGTTCTACTGTAAACATTTTGAGATGGGGAACCCAATATCCACACATGCAGTAACATGCACGTTTTTCTGCCTACCATTGCAATACTTCCTCTTACAATGTGTAACATTCAGTGTATTTTCCAGACCAGGACAAAGGATTAAACAGATGTTTTTCTTAGACTGTGTTTTCATCTAACCACGATATCTTGCTCCTGAGTGCTAATGGCAACACATCTTGCATCACTGCATATGTAGTATTTGTGACCATAGACAGCAGTCTCATATTGTGCAATACTTCAGAACACATACAGGTTTCATGGCTGCTTTGAAAATGGTGCAAATTAAACTGAAAGTGAATAGTATTAGGTGTCAAAAAAACTTGAGAGGATTTTAATTACATGAATAATCACAAGATCCTGAAGGTTATGCACAAAACTTCTATCAAAAAAGGCTCAAATCAAGTGTGATGAAAGAATATGTGAATGCTAAACAGCTTTATGACTACAAAAAAACCCCAAACCAAAACCAACCCAACCAAATACTGTTGAAGAGCAGGAAAACCTTGATTCAGAAATGCCCCATTGTGAACTTTGTAAGTTCTTAAAAGACTGTATTTGCAGAACAACTGAGTGGGAGACAAAATGGGCACCAACTGTGTTTCTATCCAAGCCTTAGGGCTGTCTGTGGTGATGGTCAGTCCAGACCTCTTACTCCCACTGCAGGTGAAATCCATCATTAAGGAACATAAGCTCAATACCCTTCTGCCTTAAGTTCCTAAGACTGACAGACTGATCTGTCATCTAAAATGAAATTCCTAATAAAACGTTCAGTGACCATGGAAAAAGGTTATAAACTCTTCCTTCACACTGAACTGGGGGAACAATAACAGTATCATTCCTGATAGCAGGGGCTAGACAGAAAAAAGTGCTATAAAATGAAGTACTGAAGAAATTTTATTAAAGTTTTCTATCAATATAAAGTGACAAATAAAAGACAAATTATTTCCCTATCAGGGCAAAAGTTCATGTCTTTTCCATATTTTTAGAAGTTTGGGGTTATTTTACATGTGATTCTTCACCTAAATACTATCAAAGTCTTGCTAAATATTTCAAATATTCTACAAATATTAACTGTCATAAAGCTCATGGAGTTAAAAAGAAAGGTCTTAGTCAACATTTAAGTAAATTTGTTTTCCAAGAAATAAAATCTAATAGCATCAGCTTTGTCATGTGGAAAGCTGAAGTTAGCATGTTCCCTTAAAGGTCAGAGCTGCACTGTTTGTAAATAAAAATATAATCATTAGGGAAAATTCTCCACAATGATATTCAAACTACCCAATCACAAAATTTTTTAAAAACCCTGTTTAGAACACCACAAGACTCATATTTCAGGTAACCTTGCATAAATGTCTGAGTGCATTGAGAGACAAAACAAGTTGGCAGAAACAGTGACTTTACACACCCATCCATTCAACCCTGAGCTACAGTCTGCCTTGGATTTGGTTCATAAAACACCACCCTCATGCAGTATAAAATGTAGATGGCTCAGATAAAGAAGAAATGGGAGTGCAGCCAAGCCAGCTGAATAAGCATTGCCACTTCAGTCCATCCACTTTGCTTACTTAAAGGTCAAAGCATACAAGTTATTAGGAAGCTGGAAAAAGACAAAGAGCTCAGAAATCCAAACTCACCTGAAAGACTACTGACTTGGATCCTAGTCTAGAGGAGTGAACGTATCTAACTACAAATAGAGCTCAGTGTATGGTGGCTACCATGCTAGGAGATAACCTGCGGGGTAATTTTTGTTCAGTTGGTTGTCCTTAAGGAAGATGGACTGGATTAGGACAATCAAATCATAGAATAACATATGGTTGAAGGCACCTCTGGAGCTCTCCAGTCTAGCTGCCTGCTCAGCTCAGGGCTGCATAGAGTCTCCAAGCATGGAGATGCTACAACCTCTCTCGTCTCTCATTCCAGTGTTTGACCACCCTCCCCACAGCAAAAAGCTTCTTTCTATATCAAACTGGAATTTCCTATCCTGTTGTCCGTCCATGGTGCACTGCTGTGACAAGTCTGTCTTCATCTTCTCTGTACTGTCCCATGAGGTAGCTATAGGCAGGAAAAAGATCCCCCCAAGACTTCTTTGAAAAGGTCATATGAAACTTGTTCTCTCAGCCTTTCCAGGTATGCCAGGTGCTCCAGACCCCCTGATCATGAGGGTGGGCTTGCTCCAAGATGTCAAAGGTTCAGGGTAAGCACTATTACATCTTTTACAATATATTTTAGTTTCTTCTCTGAACACAGTATTTGAACATACTATGTTTAAATACTGTTTATTAAAAAATGTTTATGCCAAACAAGTTTAACCTTCCAAGAAAAACTAACTTCTAAGAGCTGTTCAGAATAACCACTATTACAGCATTTGTAATTGGAGGGGTTTAAGGGAAGTCCCAACTACCAGCATCCAGCAGGGTCCAAAGGATAACAGGCAATCCTCTAAATAGAGGACAAACCTAGTGGATTTTGAGCAACAGCCAAGGGTCAGCACATAGTAACAAGCAGACGCCCTACCCTTTGCAGGTGCAGAGACCTTTAAAACAACTGTTGTGTTGGATCTTAAGTCAATCCCTGAAGGGATCATTCTGTACTTCATACAATAACACTGGAAAAATATTTGGGTCATAGTTACTCATTAATTGCTTTGAACAGAGCTTAAACTGCATCATCACCATGCATCCCTGCAGCACCCTATTTGTCCCAATCAACAGAAGATGCAAAAACACGAGAGACCCCAGCTGGGCTCTACCTCACTTTGGAGCAACACTGTGAAATGTTCTTGGGACGGTCAGAGCAATGATATGACAAATAGATGGATCTGCCGTGCCAGGCACAACAGTGATTGTTACTTTGCAACAGCTTTTTCTTTGAAACTGTGAATATATTTTCTTTCAAAAGACAACTTGTAAGACATTATACTGTAATACACATAATTACCCACTCTGGACTACTGTAGAAATATTTATTAAAAAACCCACCTTCACAAAAAGAGTATGTTTGCCTGCTTATCGAAGACCAGTAGTATATAATGTGAAGAGTGAGATCAAAGAGATGGAAAACAGTGACAACATCACAAAACTTAGAAATGTGTTCTAGTATCAGCAGTAATCATGGTCACTATTTTTGGAAAGTACAGATACCTATGCACTTCACTACTTGTTTGTGATTTTCTACCCAGTATGTTATAGCTAGCTTTAAAATCTTGCTAGTCTTTTAGATTCATATTTATTATCTGTACAATTTTCAACTTCAATATAGGATTAATAAATAAGAACTAACAAACACATAAGAATATTTTTTATACGTGAGTTTTCTTATGTCCCTTAGCACTGCAAATAAAATAGAAAAACAATACCTAGGTAGCATACACACTAAAATACTAGTGTCTAGCATTAGAAAGCAATTCCTTTAAGATGTAAATAGCTGAATTTCCTTCCTATACAAGAACATAATGTTGTCACAAATGCTGTGGACTCAATTTTTCTCTCAGAAATGGAGCTCCAGGTGATTTTGTAAATAATTTTATTCCCTCCTCTAAAAGGAGCACTGGCCCAAAGTAATTTTCCAGATAAGAAAGAGAGTGATAGAAGGATATGTTTCAGCAATATGTTTTTAAAACCCATTTTATTATGCAGAATATCAATTTATACTATTAAAATTATTTAAAGGATGGTTCTGCTTCCTCTCGCACATTTTCTTTCTCCACAAGCAATCCTACTGGGGATAGATCTACACAGACATACAATCATAAAATAGACTGCCCATATTTACTTAAAATTTATACAGTGCTTCTCATAACAAAATCCGAATATCTTCTAAATATTAATAAATTCATCTTCCCCATGTTCTTGTGATGTACATTTATAGTTTAGACATTACCTTACCATAAGAAAAATTCATTAAAGAATTATTCTTGAATAAGGTCCAATTGGGACCTTAAACAAGCCTGGTTTCAGAATGATGAGCACCAATTTATGATAGTTTTCTACGAGTAACGGTGTTCATTAGACACCCAAAGGACAGAAGCATAATAAGCACATGAAAAAAAGAAGGCTTGTACAAGCTTCCCTGGGTCAAGAATAAATGTGGATCACCAGCAGGAACAGGAAGCAGTTCTCTCTTTCTCTCACTACTCTGCCAACAAGCCCATTCTCCATCCCACATATAATGTACTTCAAGTTTTCAGGTTTTTTTCATTAACCTATTCTAAAATTCTGATATTTGTAACAAAAAAAATTTAACCATTTCAAAAACAAAGTTGAATTAATGACAGTCAAAATTATTTGACTCAAGTAACTCTACAAGAAAGGCTGAAAATCAGCTATGAATATCATTCAAGAAAACCCAATATGAAAGCCCTAATAACAACAGTTTTCTCAATGTGATGAAGGGAAAATAAATAATTCCAGCTCTGTTTAAAGCTGGCAGCTGTTAGCTCAAAGTTAGGTGGAGACATCTTCATGAATTAGTGCCACACACTGCCTGCAGCACAGACAACTGTTAAGCTCTGTGGTTGTAGCAAACAGGCTGAAAGTCTAGCATATGTCACAATGATATTCAAAAAGTAAAATGTTTCTTCCATCATTTGAAGGAAAATGCCTCTGCAAAGGAAACTTTTGTTGACCTTTTCACTGGGGACCAAAGGGCTAGAGACCAGCGCTGTGGAAGGGCACCTGGGGGTCCTGGTTGATGGTAAGTGAAATGTGAGTCAGCTGTGCCCTGGCAGCCAGGAGGCCCAACCGTGTCCTGGGGGGCATCAGGCACAGCATTGCCAGCCGGGCAAGGGATGGGATTGTCCCGCTCTGCTCTGCTCTGGGGCAGCCTCACCTCGAGTGCCGGGGGCAGTTTTGGGCACTACAATGTAAGAGGACATCAAGCTATTAGAGTGTGTCCAGAGAAGGGAGAACATGATGGTGCAGGGTCTCAAGTGCAAGACCTACAAGGAGCAGATGAGGTCACTTAGCATGTTCAGCTTGGAGGAGAGAAGGCTGAGAGGAGGGGGCACCATATCACAGTCTACAGCTTCCTCAAGTGAAGCAGCAGAGGCAAGATGCTGATCTCTGGCTGATCTCATCAATAAGACAGGAGGAAATGAAATGGAGCTGCATCAGAGGAAGTTCAGATTGGACATTAGGAAAAGATTCTTCACTGAGAGGGTGGCTAGGCACTGGAACAGGCTCCCCCAAGAAGTGGTCATAGTACAAAGCCTGACAGAGATCAAGGAGCATTTGGACAACACTCTTAGTCATGTGATGTAGTTTTAGGTAGCTCTGAAGGATGCAAGAGTTGGACTCTATGATCCTTATGACTCCCTTCCAACTTCAGACAGTCTGTGGTTCCGTGATTGCTTTATCCATGTGCAAAAGCACTGCACATCACCTAACAATATTTGGGGAAATGTTGGGGCATGGGCCTTAGAAACATTATAGTCCATTCCCATGAGAATCAGTAGAAGGACCACTGTGATTAGTAAAAATGACTGATTATGTAGGAACAAAGAAGTGTTAAAAATAATGCAGAATAAGTAGGAATAGGGAAGAAGTTGTAACATCCAAAGGATAACAGGAGTGCTGATTATATGGGAATAGGACAGAAGTTGCAACAAGCAAGGATTCTGACTTTATGAGAATAAAGAAGAAATTGCAACATCCCAAAGACAAGCAAGATAAAGACATCAAAACTTCTGACCAATCAGAACATCAGTACGAGCACATGGACACCAGCATGCAGCCAATGAAAAGTGTCTAATCATTCATGTGATCACGTGTATGGTAGTAATTTTAGTATAAAGGAATGCTAATTTGAGCAATAAACTGGCAATCTGAGCATAATATTGGTGTGCAGTAGTCCATTCCTCGCATCAGATCCTGACAGGGAAACAAATCAAATGCCATGGGTTATTATTAATCACAATCAGAAATTGCTTTTATACCAAGCACTTTGGCTTCTAATAGTTTTGTTGTCATCTGTTAAGAACATGATAGTTACACATGAATGTAAACAAAACTGTTAAGAACTCATTCTGTGTACAGTGTTAATGATTGCAGAGATCAGTTGACCATAATGGATTAACAACTCAATTCAGCACTAATCAAACATTTATATGTAAAAACACTTCCTGAGAAACTCCTGACCAAAAGATCACTAAAACAAAACAAACAAAAAACAAACAAACAAAAAAAAACCCACCAAAAAAAACCCCAAACAAACAAATAAACAGTCTGTTTCTGAAACTAAAACTTTCTATTAGCAGGATTCTGCTTCCTGCTAAAAAATTCTCAAGAGATTTCCACTTAGACATGCTTATTTCAAGGAGTGCATTCTGATGTGCAGGCTTGTCCCTTTTAAGTATACTATATTTTCAAGTCAGCAATTTAAAAGAGATAAGTAGTCTCAGGAATCTCATCCTTAAACTAAAAGTGCTTAAGCAAGTTAACAGGGTAATGAAAAATCCTAACATTTTTACCAGAGGACCCATATTTTAATCCTGGAAAATTAGAAATTAACATACTGTACCCTACTGCCTTTTACAGTGTCTTCTTTGGTCTATAGAAACACTCCTATTAATTTTACTTAGCATTAAAAAGAGAATAAATGTAATACCTTACTGAATGTAGATGCAAGACTTCAATGCATTGGTAAGAAATTTGTCAGTTTGGAAAAGATTTAAACCATTCTCATGGTTAAAGTGTTCTACTAATAGTAAATTTTACACTTGCATTACATTTATCTTCTTTAAATGGTATCTCATAATTTTTTCTCGTTCCAAACACATAAATTCTAAGATAGTCAAACACTTTTTCACATGGGTTTCTCCTAAACCAATCTTTGGATATTAAACGTCTTTCAAAACAAGCAATTATTTTGCTTTATAAACTACCCATTAAAATAGGATTTTGGCATTTTCACTTTTAGAAATCCTCATAGATTACATTCCTAATCTTTCACAGAAGTTTTACATACACTGTCACAGCATACAATTTGACTATTAGGTAGAGTAGATTTGAGGAAATATGCATACATCACAGAAAGAAAAATACAGAGATATTCATTATGAATACATTTAAGATTTCTAACCATAACTAATGTCCATCCTGTAAAAATCACTCTTACAATCAAATTTTGGATACCTTAAAAATGCAGGTTTTCTTTAACAGCAGTAATGAACAGGTGAAATACACCAAAATGAACCATTGCATTGAACGTTTTTGTAACAGCATTGAATATACAGAGAGGAAAAGGAATACCACACACAAAGGTATTTTAGTAAGTATTTTTTCCTGTTTCTTAGAACACATGTAGACTAATCATATCCAGATAACTTTGTGTTGATTTTTCTAATAGAGGGCTGATTCCATATTAAGGACTGAGTACACCCACAGACTGGAGCGAGATGTCCAGAGCAATCAATCAGCATCAATCCTCTCATAAATGTGCAAAGCTGAAAGAGGGACTTTAAGTCAAAGCTCATTTACAGCATAGAAGACCAAGGGCCCATTCACACTAAATGCTAGAACTTATAATATTTGCCAAATTTACGATCCTAATTTTTCCCAGCAGATGAATTCAGCAGCATAAACTTGTGTGCTTTACAGAATATAAGAGAAAGAGTCTCCTAGTCTACTGCTTCAAGTACTCATCCTGGATGGCCTACGAGTACTTTCAAGAGTTAGAAACATGCTCCCCATTCTTTCAGACAACCAACAAGGTGTGCACCACGCTGGACCAGGAGGTGTTTTATCAACAGACACAAGTAAACTAATGCTTCAAATGCTGCAAAAACCTCTGATCCTCTATACTTATCATTCATGTTGTTGCTAAACAGAAAAATATATCTACCTCTTCCCTCAAATGACATATGACTGTAATCTCTCACTATAAAACAGAAAACAAGCAAAAGAGGAATGATGAGGCTTTTCTTTTTCCTCTCCACTGTTCCTTTTCTCCATTTTTATACTATTTTCACAGACATGACTGGCCCAAAAACAAGTATTATTTTCAAATCATTCTAAGTAGATGGCTTCATTGTTTTTACTGAATCACAAGGAGTGGCATCTCTGACCCTAACCATTTCCTGTAGCTTTTTTCTCCTAGTAAAATTCAAAATGAAATACAAAATCCAACCAGTGCTTCCACTTGGATGTTATAAAACTTCTACAACTTCTTTCTCACTATTTTTTTTTTAATTGAAGGACTTTGGTTAGAATTCTTTTTAATTTTAAAAAAATCAATCTAATATACCAAAGCAATCAAGTTATACATGGCTATGTATCCTCTACTTAGAAAAAATTTCCAGAAAATTGTTAGCTTTCTTGAAAAGAAGTTCTTACACAAGAAAACTTGAGTGGCTTGTTTCTTCTTTTAGAGTGCATGTTTATCTATTTTTTATGTAACCGTTATAGTTTTTCTTATAATTATGCTTAGCTCACATTCTCTCCCTTAGTGATAAATGTAATATTGAACTCTATTTTCAACTGCTATTACAACAAAGTGAGCAAAGCACATGTTCTAAAATGATCAGCGACTGCCACCATAACCATGATTTTGAAGCATATTTTGAGCATTCAAGCATAGGTTGACTGCAGTCTATCAAAAACAAGGGGAGTATATGATCCTTTAGTTTAAGATGTCCAATACAGCCATGCCAAAACACACAGGGAGAGTATAAAATTTGAAGCCAATACACAACTAGGAAAAATAAACAAAAATATATGAACAGGACTGCAAAGATAAATCTATTTTGCATTTTCATAGTAAGAGCTTTCCACTGTATTTGAAGGAAAATAAATTAAATATGTAATTTTAAAATTAATTTTAATTATTTCACAAATGTAAAGAAAATATGTGGATTTGCTTGTGTTAAGGATAGAATGGCAGAATAAATTAACAACCATTGTAATTGAATCTTTAAAATAGACTGCGCAATTTAGACATGAAGACACTACTAATTACTGGTTGATAGTATTTAATATTATGATATAATTTTTAAAAACAATAACATCCAATCTTACTATAAAGTAATTTTTATTGAAAGAATATGCCTTTAAACTTTAATTGTCTGTTAAAATACAGAACTTTGCAAAAAAAAAACCTTACAGTGAAAACTGATGTCTGTGATAATATGCTGGTGTGACTAAAAGCTACACCAGGGATTTTTAATCGGATATGCACACAATTGACTACCGAGCTTTAAAAATAGGGTAGCACTGAGGTCCTAATCACAAGCATCATTAGCTTTAGTTTTAAAACTTAGCAGCAGAAAAATAGAATTTCACCAACTGCACAGAATTTCTTTTTTGTGCAACAGCTTACATTCAGATAACCATAATGGAAGACCAGGAAATATTTGTTACCCTTTTAGAAAGTAACATAACACAGACAGAAACATTTATGTCAACTTCATTGCTTGCTACTCAGCAAAATTTTGGAAGCAATCCAAAATACAAGTAACCATAATTTACAAATATGGTAGTAAAACACTTCCAAATCCTTTATCAACCTCCTTTCAGTATTATAACATAATCATCAAAACCAATATTTTGTATACCCTAAACTGACACTGCAGACTGATGACAGGATTGACATAGCAAAATATATTAGAAACAAAATACTAAGGATGTAGCAGTAAAAGGCAGGAAGAGAGTAACACGAAATATATCCCACAGTCATTTTCCTGCTACAATCCCTTCTTCATCAACAGCAGCATTTCATATTTACACCTTATATCAACCCAACTTTTGGCATTATTTACATAATCATGGAATTTGGCTCATTATATTTAATCTTGCTACCAAGAGGAGTTTGCACCTTTTAATTTTTTCATATTAAGATGTCATCTTCTGCTTTTCAATCCCTTACTGTCCTGAAAATACTCGTAAATTGTCAGTATGTCTCCATTTTTCCACAGACACACACCACAACATTTTCACTGACCACATTGGACATTACTGCAAGATCAATGTCTACTCATATTGCAGTCATACTTTCATATTGCTTTGCAGGACTACTTATAATCTGTGTAACCATTAGCACCAGGATCTGGGATCATGGTACTGATTAAATTAATTTGCATTCCGGTGTAACATGAAATTCACCTCTGAAGTTCTTTAACGAAGAACTGTATTCAGGTTTTTCACGTACTCACAAAGCACACCATTAAGTGCATTTCCTAAATGCAACTAAGTGTTGAGGGATAAATGAGTGCTAAGGGTTTCCAGGGGAACTGGAACTCTATTTAAAGCCTCTTACTAATCAGATCAGTGACTAAAATCTAGTTCAGGTGAATATAAATAATAGCTATTCTCTTAGAACAACTTTTCAGGTAGACAGTAACAGATTTTTTCACTGATCCAGTTCTTTTTGCTTGGCAAGTAACAAAATTACAAAATGAACAAAACCGCAGTCATAAATTATATGAAGGTATACTTTTCATATGCTTTGGTTTGATTCAGAGATCTAATTGGTCCAGAGAGATGACAGAGGATAAAAAAATTGCCAAATTTCAGCATAACTGCTTACGTCACAACATAGGGTAGTGTGTAATGTAAGAGGTAGTTTAACTCTACACTGATGAGCAGCGAAAAACAGTCACATTAAAACTTATTTCTTGTGAACTGCTTAGTATCTGCAAGCCATCGTGTCTTTGCTACTGTGCTATCTAGATTAAAGACAGTACATTCAATCCCACTTGGATTGTAGCACAGCCTTGAGTTAAAGACTGCTTCTCTAGATACTTTCCAATTTTGAGCCCACAATATTTCCCTTCAGAGTCTAACAGAGTCAATGTCCTGTCAAGTTGCATTGCAGGAAAAAACATGAACAATATTTAATGATACATAGAAAATACACATTGGATATTAAATCTTGGCATAGAAAATATTAAGTACTAGCACGTTTACAAGACAGGACACTTAACTGATACAACTTTATGAACCTAGAAATTAAAAATATTAACAAGAGACTGGAATTTAGCAATAAGAAGGCTAATGGATAGCAAGTGCCCAGCTTCCTAACTAGCCTGAAGATTTCTCTTCTTCATTAACATCTTTGTTTTGCAAAATTTCAGAAAAACAAAACCATCAAGAGTTTTCATGACCTTTAAAATTGGCAGATCCTATTTATGGATGGAAGTTCCACATGTGACTATCCAAATTAATATCCTTGATACTTTATATTGAAAGGAATTCTAAAAGCAAATAGTGGGATTTGAGAGCACTATGTCAACAGTATCAAATTTATATTCAATACTATTAAATAAAATACAACTTCCTCAGCATTTCTTGTACAGATTGGGCAAATATATAGATCTAATTAAGAATCAAGCTTATTAATTCCATTTTTCAGGGTGTTTTTTGATTCAAAAGAGAAAAAAGTACTTATAGAAACTTCTTATATAGGTGGACTAGTTGGTGAAAACCTCTTAAATGTCTGCTTATTACTAGATTCTTTTTTGTTAGACTGTTCCACTTGATTTTACCAACATGTTATTATTTTATCAATATGCCTAAAGAAACTTACTAGTTTGCTATGATTTGGGAGATATGATATCTATCTATTAGAATATACATATATATATATATATATAAAAATTATTCTTACCAGGATGACTTGGAAAAGAACTGGAAAAAGATGGATTTCTTCCATGAGGCTGTAAAAAGACATTTTAAGATTTATTTAAAAACAGAGGAAGTGAATTCTTATTTAACACACTAAACTCACAACAAGAACAGAGTAGTAGAATAGCTGTTGCCAAAATCCATGACCCAGAATCTTAGCCTTTGACTAGCTCTCAACAAAAATGAGTTCCATTTCAGATATAAAATAGAAACAGCAATGTTATACGGCTTTGGAAATTACTTCTAGGTATGCTTCACCGATGCCATTCAAAGGAGTAGAAGAGTAATTAGGTTAATATTTATGGCAGAAATTAATAAAAATTCGTAAGTATAGGACTATACATATTACGAAACAGAGTGCACCATTAACTGTTTGAATTAATAGACTCAGCACACATAATGAAATTATAAATATGCTGTGTTTTTTAAAGCATGCTATGTTAACTAACTTCTTGGGCTTAACATATGTATATATGATACTTTTGTCAGTCACTTGACAATGCTGAGCAGTGGTGGCCCAAAAGAAGTCAGCAATATTCTCCTGCATTTCAAAATCTGACAAAACCCAGCATATATATGCTCATAGAAAGAATATTCTCAAAAATCAGTATTATTTTACATTAATGCAGTGTTTTCTATTCTTAGAACACAAAACACTGTATTAGTAAAGCATAACACACTATGATGACATATGAATCACATGATCAATTACTTTTTACTCTATTACATTGTCTAATTGGAATAATGATTGTTACCTTTTCTTATACACCATACTCAATGCCTATTCACCAAACTCCACAGAGAAGACCAAATTCTGTGTTTCAAAAATTTTCTCTTGTGTCACTATAATGTCACTGAAGTGCTTCGTAAACAATTGATAGGTTTAACTTTATGATAGAGCAAATACTGCATTATGAAGCCCATGTAATAAATGCAGAACTCAAACACAGAGAGCATGTCTGTAATCTCAGTGTACAACACACTACAAAATTGTCTTGCCAGTAGTATGTCAGTTAAAAATGCCAAGTTATATTACATAGTTCTCTGTGAATAAATAGGAGTTATATTTGACTAAAATAAGTATCTAATTTAATGTCTGATGCTTTACTGTGTAAAACTCCATATTGGCTTCTGGTACAATAATAATCAGATTAATTCTGTTTGGTAAACTGTTTGTTAAAAATAACTCATATATTCCTAAAATCACACAGTTCCATTTAAGAGTTTTTATCCATGTCCAGTAAGAAAAGAGGAGAAGATGTTACTTTTATGGATAGTGTAAACTAAAGTATTAGACTGAACTGAAGCAGCTAAAAGGAATTTCACATTCTCCTCTATGAACTTAATGACAAGATTCAAACAGGGCTAGATCAGCCATCCAAAGACCATAAAAGAAATGTTTCACTTAGATTAATGTCACTTGTAAGGGCCCTGGTGGTTCGTATTTGCTGGAACCATGCCTTGTAAAGGAAATACAATAAGGGATGAAAGCCATGCTAAGAGAACAACCATATCTATGAATAATTGAGGATTACTTCTAAGTAATGCAGATATATGCATTATGTATGAATAATGGTTTATTATTTCATACTGGTCTTCTATTTCTCTGATCCTTGCCTTCACCTAAATGTAATAATGATTCTAGGATATAGAACCTATATGAGTGCAGGGTAGGAATAAGAAGATCTGTTGCATTGTACAGCACTGGCATGTGGACCTAGAGGCAAATAAAACACATCCACTAAAATTTCAAAACATAACAAAACAGTATCATTTTATGCATCCACATACAGACATTTAACAAAACTAAGTAACAGCCTTGTTCAAACAAATGTGTTCATTTTTTCTTGCATACCAAAATGGTACACCTGACAGAGGGTAAAGAGTTTAGATAAGGAAAGAAACTCATTATTTCTAAGTTTAGAAGCTTAAACTTAAGGACAATTTCTCTTCCTATTAAGTTGAGGGAGATTTTTTTCCATATTCAATGGAAACAAGTTCCTTTCACAGGTCAGGAGAACATGAAAGTTATTCTCCTCTGGGCCATCTAATAACCCCTAAATAGACAGTTATGGCAGCTTGGACACAGCCAGGTCATAAGAGAGTCCCAGGATTACAGATAGGAAGACTTATTATATTTGAGGTTCATTTCCAGAGCCAAATCTACTAGTTAAATTAGAAGCTTAGTCCATGCCTGAAAAACAGAATTTTGCTGATGTAGATATAACAATACTGAATGTAAAGAAAGTAATTTAAACACCACAGACTCCCAAAAGGAGCAACTACTGTAACAGCAATCATAATGACAAAATGAAGTTTTGCCAGCACAAGCCTACTTACACTTAGGGCTTACTGGAATTACTTACCCAGCAAAAGCTGCTCACTTTGCCACATAAGCAGCATTTAAACTGTGAACACATTAGCAATAAAATATAATCAAATACCAAGAATAGCTAAGCACTCCTAATTTAGGCAAAACCTAGAAAAATGCTTTTGTGGTAGAGGGTAAATCATGAAACAATTGTTTTCAAACACTGCAAGCAGTCCCAATTGTTACACCGTTACAAAGTCAGCTATACTTTCTGCTGAGATAAGCTAAGGCAAAACTAGAGCCAATAGGTTTGTTCTTAAAGGTCACCTGCAGACCTTTATGATTGAAACAAGAAATTGCTGCAGTCTCAAAAGAAAATTACACACATAACTTAGATAAAGCATGAAGTCACATCAATCATTGCATTAAGACAAAGCTTAAAGCTGATTTATCCCAACTTTGCATATATGTGCTCAAGAGTGACATTATCACACTCTTTATTGCTGTCTTACATAGTTTTACAAAGGAATTGTCTTAAAGCTGGTGAAAGAAGAATTTAGCTACAGAATTTATTTCATAGAGTGTTCATACTCTAAACCAAGAGTATTTTGTTCTTCGTAGACTGTTATATAATTTGTATTAAATTAGGTCCTACTCTGTTTGGAAAACATACAGAATCCTCACAATATACATACACAAATCATAACACTAAATAACAATACTAAATATTTCCATCTAATTTAAATCTATATATAAATAAACAGTGCTGGCTCAAAATAACCAGTCATCTGATTTTAAAAGCCTTGCTATCAGTACAATCTGAATTTTTAATGTACTAACAATTTTCAGAATGAGACTGTGCCTCCAATTTTGCTTTCCAACAATATGCAAGATCTGTTTTCCTAAGAGAGTCTACTTTCTTGCAAAACAAAAACCTACTGCAGGACACTGAACATAAAAGGTTTTTTGTTACAGAAGTGACACCTTAAAAATTGAAAAGACAGAAAATGTGATGTTATCAGATCGATGCTTTAGAGAAAAGTTGGATGGGAGAGTATGAAAATCTGGATATTACAGATATTATAAGTTGAATGTGAGTAGAAATTATTCTGAATAGAACTGGTGGACATGCACGAAGCAAGAATTGAGACATTAATTTTAAAGGGATGAAATGTCAAATCCATAACAGACTTTTGAACTATGCTAAGGGCTCTTAAAAAATAGGCATGACTGTTCAGGTTGCAAAGGTACTGCTAAAGGAGACAATATTATAGAAATTTATGATGTAGTGTGCTTCTTTTTCACTGTAAGATGATGGCATAAAATTAAGAGGCAAGTGATCAGATCAGACAAAGAAATCCAAAGAAAACAGATGAAGATGGTAAATCTTTATATGCATGTGGTTATGTTATAGAATAACTATGCTGAAAGCTATTTGTGAAATATCTTTTTCAACCCAACTAAATGAAATGAAAATTATTCCTCAATAGCTACTGTCTAAAGAATACCTACACCTTCTTACATGGATTCTGAAAAAATCAACCCACAGAGGGCTGAGAAAGCCTCCAGAAAGTATTCTCACTCACTTGAATCCTTCCTGTAGTCTTCTCTGGGCACCTACTATTGAACACAAGACAATGGGCTGGACAGTGGTTTAGATTTGCTTCACGCTGAACAGAGGATTCATGGCAGAACTGAATTCGCTCAAGTCTGCAGCTTCACCTGTAGCACCCCAACCAGCTGACTCTTCCTCATTTGCTACTTATAGTCACAAAGCCAAAAGTTCACCATTGAAAGTAAAAATAACCAAGAATGAATGGTATTTGCTCCTTTTTAATGCTTTACATTGAGACTACATATTTAAACCTTCCAAGATAACATTTTCAAAAATTCACTTAACTGTAACATCAAATATTTGTCTCACATTTTTACAAGTTAGACATTCAGTAACTGATCAGCAACACAAAAGAGGAAACAAAATTGCAGGTTTAAGGTTAATAGCTAATTTCTTTACTAAAGGGGAGCTTTTATAAAATGTAACACTAAGGAGTTGTGTTTTACATTAAAAATGGTGATTAGTATTACAGTCCGTACATGACTAGACTATGAGAACTCACTTGCAATAATGAACTCTGACCACTGCCTTTGATATGAATTACAATGATGTACGACTTGACAACAGTGTTATTAGCTGACACAAAACTTAACTTAACATTTCAAGAATTATATTCTGGGCAAGTCTTCCTGCCTGGTGTTATTTGATAAAGCAGCATATATGCAAACATTACACCAAACAATAGGAACAGCAAAGATATAAAAGTTCTCTGCTGTTTTATATTAGCCTTCTCTAAAAGGAAAATCTGGGTTTTTACAACTCAATTTCCAAAGATGTGAAACTAGTATAATCAAAATCAAAATCGGGTTCTAAATCTACATAAACATTCCCTAAAGTTCTAATAAAACAGTTTCATCCTCTGGCAATCTCTCTCAATCCATCCACACTGTGATTTTCTCATTAATGTTGTACACCTCTAAGGTGGAATTCTGCTGCTCAGTTCAGTTGGACTAGGCCCTAAGGCTTACCTGTTATCAGAACTACTCCATTTTATTTTATTCATATTCACTATAGAAAATAAAACAACACATAAAAACAGAGAAGTGATTTAGAAGCAAATAGATCTACTTTTTAAAGTGAGCATTTAAACCTTAAACTAGGAAATTAAAATGACTAATGAGAAGACCGAAGTGTTTTTAAAGCACTTAATATGAACCCACATTAATCAATTCACAAGAAAATCAGTAAAGCACTAGTTCTCTAGTATAATGGCAAAGAAACCACAGGAAGACAATCTATGCACAATGCTAACAAATGGTCACGAACTGAATCACAATTCTAGCAATTAAAAGCACCCCACTGAACGTCAAAGAGTTTGGTTTTGGTTTGGAATTTTTCAGGGGTTTTTTACTGTTTGTTTTTTGAAATCAAGGGCAAGGATTTTAGACCATTTCAGAACATACTGGAATGTAACTAAATGCTGATGTAGATCATCATCATGTGTGAAAAGATGATCAAGTCATTACTAACACCAACTCTAAAATTCTAAACTGTTTAATGGTCTTCAACAGATAATGCATGGGTACAAAAAGTAGAAGAAATGAAGTTTGAAAACTGGACCACTCTTGGATGATTCCAAAGACACTACAACAGTTACTTTAATTAGTCAAGACAATATGCTGCAATGTACAAGGTTGATCCATCTATGATCTTCACAATACTAGATCCGTGGCATTTAGAAGCAGCAGATTTTTTTGTTGTTGCTCTTCAGCACCCTCCTGTTTTGGTTTCTGATGCTTTTTCCCCTTTTTTAGAGCAGCGACTAATGTTTGACTGGAAAATTTATTTTAAGGACAGGAGATGAAAAACGTTGCTTAATTTGGTCCCCTGTCCTCCCTCATACATCCAAGAAGGGTGCCTTACATTAGTTTTTAGTTAAGTGTTTCTCCCTCAGGAAATGACCTTAATAGAATACTGGAATGTGTCCCACTTCCATGAACATTATCTGAAGCAATATCTGACATTCCCCCCACTTCTATTCTATTACCTTTACTGTCTCCCTTCCTTGCAATCAAGTTGTCTGTTTTAGCAACCCATAAAATTCAGACTCCACAGCTTAGAAGGTTTAGCTTTCAGATATATTAGTGTCATAATGCCATCAAATGCTATGAGTTTCTGACTAAAGGTATGCTGAGTAGCTCCCTAAGAGAGCACACAGCTACATTTCGTAAGGTTCTCTGTAAGGCCAAAAAGCAATTTAAGAATCACGGCTCAGTAAAAGTTTCCTGGAGTAGCACAGTATAGAATCTATTACAATAATCAAAACATTTAAGAGCAGCTAATTGGTATAACATATAGGTATAGGTATATCATATTCTTAGTTTAAAGAGAAACTAAGAAATTCATATAAATTCCTCTTCACTACTAGAAAAAAAAACTAGCAATCAGATCATTACAGATCACAACAAAACAACATAAAAGACTCAAAGCAGGAACCAAAAAAAAAACCTCCAACCCTTTATAGATTATGTCTGACTTACTATCCATATATACAATCTATACATTAAATTGGTAAACACATAAAAGGACAAGGTACCTATGATACTGTTCTTTCTGAATGCAGACTTTGAATAGTTAAATCAGACCTCATTCTGCTGCAGACAGTAGCTCCCACTATGACAAGTTCTATTCCTCCAAAAACTCTTCACATAGATACAATCCACCAAGAGCAATTAACACAAAGGGAAAAAAAAATATAATGCAAATTTATGATAGTCCAGAAACAAATCATTAACTGAAGCTACATGTTTCCTTAATATCAGTGATTTCTTTTAAAATTGGCAGTCTTAATACTGCTAAATATGAACACTGCTATTAATTCTCTGGTTTTAAAGTCCACAATTTTTCTTATCACAAAACACTAAAAATTCTTAAGAAGACAAGGCAATAGGTATTTAAGAGAGCAACAACAGAATACTACTAAAAGGCTTAAAGCCAGACTATTTGCCTTGAGCTAAGTATAAAATAGGCAACTGATGGACAAATTCTGTTC
This sequence comes from Pardalotus punctatus, assembly GCA_013400915.1. Lineage (NCBI taxonomy): Eukaryota > Metazoa > Chordata > Aves > Passeriformes > Pardalotidae > Pardalotus > Pardalotus punctatus. Next base: position 854,761 of record VZTX01010060.1, read on the forward strand.
AAAGCCCATTCTTCCAATATCTGCCATTTTCTTAGTAAACAAACTCTAAGTGAGGCTGTATCAGACAGCAGTTGTTGTGTGATGTAAAAGCAGGTATAAAAGGGCACCTGATTCAATTATACTCTAACTCATGTAAGTCAAAACAGACAAGAAAACACTCATTCTTTTCTGAAACTGCATTTCTTCCTGTGGATGCTCATATGATCAGATGTCCAAATACTTAAAGTGTCCACAAAAACATATTAAAGCTGGGGTTTTTGACAGCTACCATCTTACAGAAGAGGGAACTTATGTGGGTGAGAGATCTAATTCTGCAGCACACTAATGGGATACCACTAGAGGTTTTCACCACTAAATTGAAAAGCAATGGAGTGGAAGAGCTCCCACAACAGATAATGTTACAAATTACCTCAACAGTGGAGCAATGGCAAAGATTACAAAGTATTTTCTGTATTCTTACAAAATGCTAATTAAAGGCATTCAAAATACGTATTGTAACTACAGTATTTTATCATAAGCTTAACAAACATCAAAAATACAACTGTGTTCACATATCTGTGTCCACACCATATATAACAAACAACCTGTAACAGAAAACAGAAATGTCCAAAAATAGTAAAAAGAAAATGGAATGTCTTCCCCTTAATATCACAAGTTAGCTAATTTTAGTATCAGCTATGAAAAAAAGGAAACAAAAAAATGGAGTGCATCTGTATCCTTTCAAGTGCTAAAATAAGAACTGCTCAAATGTAGATGCCTCTGTCATGGAGCACATAGGTAAAAACTAAGCTGATGGCAAGAAGAACGATAAGTGTGAGATGCAAGAAAATTGGTAGAATTAATAAAGAGAGAGCAAGAAAGCGAGAATCTGTTAGGTGAACATGTCTGAGAACAAGCTATCATATGGAACAAACTAAATAAAAGCACACTAGACCTCACCCTCCTCCCAATTCACTCTTTACTTCAAAATAAGATTATTAATAACTATTTTTGAAAGACATTGCAACAGTAAGGTAAATACTAATTTAATATTTTGTCATTTTACAATCTTTTTGCTACCACCACTTTTATTCATTTAAAATCCCAGGAGAAAGCATCCATCCTTGAAAGCCAGGCGTTGTAGATAAAATGTAAGCTTGAAGAAGCCACAGAGACTCAATGCAGTGACTCATATCACTCTCATCAGTACTAAAATGCAGTAGAGTTTTTCCACAAAGAACAAACTAAATCCCACAGGATTTGTGTCCAGTGTTATTTATTTGCTCCCCATCACAATTTTTGCAGATACTTCCATCTGTCTAATGAAAGGAGCAAAAGAGAGCATATGCCTTGAGTAATTTTAAGCTTCATGAATACTGATTAATTAGTCATTGAACCAAAACAGAACCAATTGTGATACAGCATTCACTACAGTATGTACCTGGTTTCCATTTTATTCACCAGCAATTTGTATGAATATGAATCTATTATTCACTTCTCCCATGCTTTTGAAGCATTGGCTACTTCCTGCTAAATTTATTGGAAAGCTAAAGAATACGGAAAAAGATAGACCAAGGAAATTGCCTAAACTGGGCTCCTTTAGAAACCCAAACAAATTTAGAAAGCCAAACAAATGATTTAGTGAAAGTAAAAGAGGACCCCTAAAGTATGTGAGAAACACAACAATTAAGGATGGGTTAGAATCAGGAATCTGGTAGCCAGTCCTTAAATAAGTGTGCTGGATATACTGGTATTTCAAATTATTAATAGTTCATTGAATATCCACAGCTGGTCATTAATAATATTAAGAAAAAAATTCCTGTCTGATGCCAGATGACCACGAGGATGAGTGTGCATCCACAATCTACGTACATTGAGCATAATGGCAAATATGCATGATTCTGGAACTAAAGCAAATTCAGTAGGGAAAGGAAATGTGTTGCTAATATAAGCAGCATTCTAGTTACAGAAGTATTCTTTATAATTCTTAAAGTACAAGAATATCTGTGAGTTAATTCTAAAATTGGAAAGCTGTTCTTTTTGTTTCTAGAATACACAAAATCCTACAGTAGCATAAACAGCTTCTTTACAATAAAACTTTTCTATATAATTAAAAACTTTAAAAATCTTAAGCCACCCTAATTCCTAGTTCACTTGTGGTCTGCTTAGTATATTAAAGCACCATTCCCAGTAGCATCATAAACTATTAAAAGAGGATGTTCCATCTTTTGTAATAAAAAGTGGGAAAACAAATTAAATTTCCTTCTGTTTTTGGTTTTTTTTTTAAAATCTTGTGCTCATTTCCATCAATCAAAGCAAGAGAGTACAATGCTCAGCAACCTCTTAGCCATAATACCACCAATAGACAATGGTCAATGACAAGAATAACCACATTTTTTGGGCATATCCAGGAAGATACAGAGATACTTCCTTATTACTATCAACTCACACAGTTTAAGTTCTATGACAGAATTTTTAATTTTTTTTCTGTCCATCACAGTCCAAATTTTGGAAAAGGAAGGAAAAGATATAAGATACTTCTAAACATACTGAGTCTACCTACATCAAATATTAAAATCCATACTCAGGAACTATAAAAAGTAGGTATATTTGCAGGAGAACTGACCACCTTTCAAGCGAATTGACTGGTGTAAACCTTAAACAAACATATCACTTTTGTCCTAGCTACAAATATGTTTAGCTGAACAACGATTTTGAAAATGTTTTGGGTTTGGTTTGGGGTTTTTTGTATTTTTAAAGACAATTTTAATGTTAAAATTCTTATGATTTTGTCTCTAGTGTTTCACTGGCTAAATCCATATTAAAATAACCAGGATCATATAAAATTGACACAAAAGATATAAGACTGTGTTCTATAACAAATACTCTCCAATGATTTTCTAAATCAAAGTGCTAGTCAAAGCAGTACATTAGCAAGATCTGTTATTGCTAATTCCTAATAGGAAAGAAGAAATCGAAACAGAAAGAACCCGGAGCAACAGAGAATGTGCAGTTGTATCACCTCACGGAAGCAGGGCTGCGCTCAGTCAGGGCCACCAGCAGTTTGAGAGCATACATTGGTACTGGGTCCGGAGCCACCAGAAGGTGCTCATACCTGAAAGGCAAGGCGGGAAAGCGGCAGAAACAGTGAGGAAAAAAAAGTCAAGAGATATGCATCAAAAAAGTTGATATTAAAAATTCATCATTTCCCATTTCCAAACTTCGTAACTACAATGGAAACACAAGGTTGTTTGAAATTGTACAAAGCAACAAACAAGACTCACTTAGAAACAGTATTTTAAAACCGGCATCAGATTAACTTGATAAGCAGCATTAACAAGAGATCATATTTTAGAGAGAGATATATATGTATAAAATATGTAATAATATATTTGCACATGTGTGTATATAAATGAATATATATATGTGCAGGTTATATATATAACATATGCATGCTTTATAACTATAAATGATATTAAAATATATTTATAAAACAGTAATCTTGTCTAAATGCATAAGACTTACTAATTGATCTATATTAAATATTGTGTACATAAAAAAATCTATTCTTCAAGAGACAAATAGAAACTGAGCCTAAAAATATCAGGCAGGAGATCTACTGGGTGCTTAGAAAGATGATCAACCAACTAATCTATGATTAAGCTCTGTATTTTGTATATAGAGTGATTTTTCTCAAAATTGAGAAGAACTCACATTGAGCTTTATATTTTATCTCAAATTGCAAAAAATATTGTATTCTGAAGCATACTTCCATTCTCCAAGTAACATGGACCAGAAGAATATAAAAGTACTCCAAAACAATGTTTATTGAGAGCTATGGCAGAAAGTAAAACTGTAAGAAAAACCTCTTTGAAACACTTCTAAAGTATCACCTCATGGAAATCTTGGTGAGGGAAAACAGGCTGCTGTAAAAGAAAATGGACCCTACTGTTGCTACTAACAATCCAGCGATGCCCACCCAACAAACAGGGCTAATCTTACTGTGTCTAAATCAAAATGTATGTGGATGGCAGTAGGATACAATGATGGAAATGAGAAAGATGTAAGCATAGAAAACCACAGACTCAGCTATGTCAAAACACAGTCTTTGATTTCAAATAGTGCTACTCTAAATACATGGAAGGAACAGAACAGGAAGTATAAATGTCTTCATTTGCAAAAGAGAAACCATGAAGAATTAATCAAGAACAAATGAAAGGATGAACTGTAGGAAAACATGGTAGGTTATCATGTTATGAGCAATAAAATGCTTTCACAAAAAGAAATTGTAGTTTCTGGAAGAGGGAGGGGGAATCATGCAAATCACTGAAAATTTTACTTCACATCTTGAGATCCCTAGTGCTGCCTGAACTGAGGGATCTGGATCACCTCCCACCACCTTCATGCTGGCATGTACCCTATTGTGTGTTAGCTCTTCCCCTCTCTGCAGGCACCAACACCTCAGCACTCTGATTTATGCAGGAAGGAAATCTAGAAGGAGATTAGGTACTTTCCTGGTCTATGACAAGGAGGGAGAAGCACCAGCTATGCAGTCTTGTAGCCTGTGGGAGCTCTCTCACAGGGGTTAACATTCCTGCACAAGCGCACAGTCTGTGGGCAATGTGTCATGGCTATTACATACTTGAATGTGCCACTGTAGAGTTGCAAACCACATCAGAGTATCTACAGAATTATCAGTTAGAAGTCAGTGTTGGCTTCAGGCCTTTAGTGATTAAACTCTCTCCTTTACAAGTAACAGATTCCAGTTCCTCAAAGAAAACTATTTCTCACTGGTCAATAAAAATTCTCTTCCTTAATAGAAGAAAATACTGTAATACATTAGTAGACACTGCTTCCAAAAGCCCTACATATGAGCAATACATATTCCTACCAAACATAATGGGACTATTTGCAATTTTTTTTCAGAGTGACAATATTTTTTTTCTGTGACTAAATCTTCTGAGACAAGCGAAGATGCTATCAGGTGACTCAGATGCCACAAGTCATCTTCTGCTGCATAAGACATAGATTTAAACCACCAAAACTGTAATTCCTAACAGTAGTAACAAATGAATCAGTCATGTTAGCTCAAAAATCTTACACTTGGCAATGTATTTGTTTATATAAACACATCAATATGATCCCTAAACAGGGTCCACTTTTAACAATTTTAAGGTTTCTATGTATTACATTTGAGAGACACTATTATTACTTAGGACACTCAGCATCCTAATTCCTTGAGGTTCAATAAGAAAGTCTCACTTCATTTCCTTTTCCTTGAAACTCTATTCCCCCATCCCCCAAGATAATACTAGTAAAGGGTATTTCTAAGGGAAGGTGCAGTGATCCATCAAACCAAATACCACATGAGAAAATGCAGATTACTAGAGTCAATGTCTTAGCAATTAATATAAACACATGGCCTGAATAAAGACCATTAGGAGCTATGAATATGTGAATCTTCTCAGAAGGGAAAATACTCCATGCTTGAGATGCTTTATTAAATGAATGAGTCAACAAATGATTTCACTGCCACTTCAAAACACAAGTCAGTTTAGTAACAGCAGCTGTAGAGGACATTTTATAAGGGTTTTGTGAACTCCAGGTACTACACTGAAAGGAGTTATTTTGTCAATCTTTTCTATAAACAACCTTGACAAAAGGACCTAAAGATTTAGGGATATAGACTCTCTTAAGCTCTGAAAAATAGAACAATATGTCAAGTATCCTGGACTTCATATTTGCAGAATTGGCTTAGCAGTCTACTGAGAACAAGCTCCATAAACTTTCAAATGAAATAAAACTTGATTTACACAGTTCTCGCTTTTTGCTGATTCTGGCTCAATTTTTTAATGATATATAATTAGGAATATTAAGAATTAAAACAAAATGGAGCGGATATTTCAATTTCTGGTCAAAAATCTGGATATAAAGCATTTGCCATGTATTCATGGTCTATAGCTGGAGGTTTCATTTTGGCTATGAAACACTCAGGAAAATCATCTTTCAATGAACTGAAATTTAATGACACTATTTCATTCAATTCAATCAAAACCCTATGAGGAAGCTAGCTTTGTGATATATAAATGCACAAATATTTAATGAAATTACCATTTTATCGACTATGCATAAGATGAGAAAAGAGTAGCAATCACTGCACTCCTGCCATTTATCTCAAAATGAAGTCTAATTATATTTGATGCATAGTGACCCACATTCTATTACAAGGGTCAGTTTTACATTTAAGCAAATTAATTGGAGGAGGATATTTATAGGAAAAAAATATACACACAAATGTGTAAGATGACAATCTTCCATAAAAAGAACATCCCATATTAAACCCGGATGTCCCTCCCTTCCATGTTCAACAGCTCTCAGTTCTCAGTAAATTCAAAAGGGGTGGAAATACCTACTTTCCTCCACAGACTGCCCATGAACAAATGGCCATCACATACCTCCCCTCTTTTCATTGTCCTCCAGCTAAGTCACATTCTGTCCCACCCTTTACCCAGGAACAGAAAGACTAAACAATATCAGCAAAAAGCTCTTCAGCCCCCAAATGTTCTATCTCAGAGCTTTAAAGTAACCCATACTTCTTGGGATAGAGCTTTACATTATCTTTACAAGTAGATTACACTAACTCTTAGAACACCTCCCTTCTTACCTCTACAAAGGAGACGTGGAAACTGATTCAGGAAATACTTAAACCCTGGAGCCAAGATTCTGAGCTGATGCAAGACCCTTTTTCATACAGCTGCAACACAATGCATGCTAAGATAGCACTAGTGAAGTCTCCAACATAGGATCATATTTAGTCTCAGGCCAAAAAGCCCTTCCATTCAACTGAGCTAGTAAAAGACAGAACTTGGAGACTTGGAGACAGAAGTCTACTGGCTGTTTTCCTTCCAGTTTGTAATTAGGATGACATATCCCTCCAAACACACACCCCCCAGTTCAGTGAGGAACGTTGTACAAGACAGACTTGTCTACAAAGGGCAAGTTTCAGAACAAGGACAGAACTCTGCCTCCTTTGACTTCAGGTCTCTTCTCCTATCTGAAGAAAATTATCCAACAACTTTTGATAATGAATATACTCTATTTTAAAAATAATATTTCCAGTTGTTTTAATTTGTACTGATACATTCTACATATCCCAGAGGAAAAAAATGTGAAGAAAGGTGTTGAAAGTAAATTTCTCTACAGAACTCTAACATTTCCATCCAATTCTCTGTCATAAAGAAAAGTTTACACATCTTGCATGGATAAAACTTTGTCCTCAAACTGTAAGAACACTACTCAATTAGCAGAGAAAGTCTCATATTTGAAAAAGGCACTGTGTTTCTGATCATGATCCAGCATCCATTCCGCCAGCCTTCTCCCATTTGTTTAATGCAGAGGTGGAGAACAATTTTCTCACTTAGGGTAAGCTATTGACCACTATTAACTTTAGAGGACCACACAGGAAAATACACTGTAGCACTATGAGAATAATGTCAAATATAACTGATGACTGATCACTATGGTACTTGTCTCATGTTCCTTCCCTCTACTCACAGATGTTACCAGCTCACAGTCAATGTGTGCATAACACAGAGAGCTCTATGCTCACCTGCAAGTCAGCATGAAATGAGAGGCCTCATTTGACCATAAACCATGCAAATGAAGTTCCAGACCACATCTGGCCTACACGCTGTAGTTTCATCTACTCTGCTGTAAGGTTTTTCTGCTGCATGGGGCAGGAGGAAATGACAGCAATTTAGAGGCAATAGCCTCTGGGTGGACCATGAAGGATTAATCCATGATGTACTGCTCCTTTTAAAAAAGTTATGTGCCATTCCATATGATTTCAGAACATCTTAAAGTACAATATCCAAACCAGACAAAAAGATGTTGTAGTTAGAATGTTCTGACTTTATTAGAAGAACAAAGAGGAGTATTTAAATCACAGCCCAAAAGGTAGAGGGAACCCTGTTTTGCTCCAAGAGCAGCCAGAGGCACAGTATCAGAAGTGAGTGTCACACAGAAGTTGTGTTTGCATTGCATATGACAAAACACTAAATAAACCTAGGAGGAGATGTTGGGCAAAGAACTCTGGCAGCAGTTAATTGCTATTCCTTTTTCCATTTTGCCATTTAAACATAGAAAGGGTGGTTAAAACAAATACACTGTCAAAATGGATTGAGTATCAAGTTATTCCCCATTACAGGAGCAATATTATACTTACTGAGGCAGCAGTAAATCTCTAATGAGAGACAGAAGCTTGTTGTTTGAATTGAGGCTCTCCCCTTTCTCCTCAGCCATGGTTTTGTGGCTTAAAAGCAGTGATGTGGTTTCTGAGAGCAACCGCAAGCTGAAGAGTCTCCATTCCACTTGAAAATAAAGGTGCCAAGAATGTGACCACACTAAAATATAATTGAAACAAACTGTGGAATTCAGGAAACTGTAGCTGATGTGTCTGTGTACTTACCATTCTGACTGTGGACCAAAGAAACAAGTGGTGGGAGGATACAGTCTTCAACCTAAAACAGAGAATTAGAAAGATGTGACTTAGATCATTCACAGAGGAAAAAGATAGAACAGAGATACACTATCATCTGTGTTTATTCTGCTGTTAGAGACCTTAATCAGAGATGAATAATCATGTAAATTCAGCCATAATCACACTTATAAAAGCCACCAAGTTAATTTTTCTCTGGTAAATTCCCACAAAATTACAGACATTACTGTACTTTTATATAGAAAAAACAGTAACTTTGGTATAATTCATTGTCAGAGAATTTTAGTTTAACATACAGAATTCAGTGCAGATGTAAGATATTAAGAAAAAAGAGTATTACAGTATCTTAATCCGGATGCTTTAATCCATAAACTAATCATTGACTAGAGTTCAGATGAAAAACATAACAGCATAGAATTAAAATATATCAGGAAAGATGTACTACCTCTAATGAAATATCCCTAAGCTTACATAAAGTCTTGAAAAGATTTTAAATTCCTCCCTTCTGTAATACACAGTGTTCCACTAAAATTTAAATTTACATATTTAAGATTTACACCGGGAAAAAATATAATCCCGTCAACTCTTTATTATCCATGAGGGAATTGTTATAAATCTATCACTTGCCACAGGACCAGTCAGCTTAGCTCAAACGGAAATCAACTGATGATAAACACGGCTACTGCTCAGTTACAAAAATAGTGTATTATTAATATGCTCTATATGAGGATTTCCAACTCTTAAATCACTGTTAAAATGTAATTTATTTAGACAGGATATGCTTGGGTTTTAGGGAGATGATGGATGGACAACCCTACAATTTTTAAGCATGCATCATGGAGGCACACATTGTCCTAGGATTTACTTACACAAATAAAATTGCTGTGTAGATTCTCACTACACTGTGGACAGGATTTGGTGTAACAAGACTGCGTTATAATCCCCCATGTGTTTTGTTTCAGTAATTAATACGAGAAGATAACATTTCCCTAGATACAAGCAGCTACTAATAAGAAACATCTATAGAAGCTGAAAGTATGTATGAAAAGGGTCACTAACTGAAGTTAGCCTCTAGCCAGCAATAACTGCAGTTAGCAACTATTTCATTGCTGGTTGGTGGACTCTGTTAAATGAACCTCTGACATTAAGGGATTAATTTACTTTAGCTTTTCTCATTTCTGAAAAAAACTACTACAAAATGCTTTTCTTACAGACTTTCAATAAAAGAGGTAAAAGGATTCTGCTAGAGGTATGGAAGTCAGACTACCCTTGCAAGTACAAATAGCCTTTATACCTGTAAAAATATTGCTGTATATCATAGATGTAATGACTTTTGTGACACTGCATAATTTTGAAATATTTCACGGTCTTTTCAGTTAAATAATAAAACTACACTGCATTCCAACAACTCCATTAGTGCAGGTTTCTAAGCTGTTCTACAAATGGATCAGTTATAACATACCAATGAAGAAAAAAATTGTAGGTACTCAAGATCTTTCAAGTCTAAGAAAGCAGTTCAACCTACTGCAAAGCTTCTCAAATGAAGAGGCATATTTAAGTGGTAAATTAAAGGTGTGAAATAGAAAAGAGGAAAAGAAGCACCTCTCGATTATCTGAAGCAACTTAGAGTTCCTGGATATTATGCATCACTCAACAGCAGGAGCACTGACTCAGACTTATGCCAATTAAGATGACAGTATACAACAGTATGATGCAACTTCAATTTCTAAAACTTAAAATCTTTCACTTTAACCTAGCATTAACAGCAGTCTTCCCACATTAGCGAATGGAGTCAAGCCAGTCATAAATCTTTTCAAAGGTAAATATATTTTCAACTGTCATTGTAAAGAAGATTCTTTAGGTCTTAAATAACTGTAGTAGCTTATTCTGAACTTCTTCTAACACAAACCTCAGTTTTGGTAAACAAACTGTTTAGAATGGAATTCTCCATAGCATGTGTTTGCCTCATGTCAGTTCAGTGTGGTGGCAATATCAACTAAATGAAGCACTAATCCTATGGAAAATTATTCTGTTATGCAAAAGCATATCAGAATGCATATGCTGAAGGGGGAAGCATGGATTAAATTTTATATGAACCTAAAATCAGATACTCCTAACTCCACAAACCTAATCTTCTCTCCATGCCATTTGGGTCACTGTTTTTTACTAACATGTATACAAATAAACAAGATATGAACTTTGCGTGCAATTATTAAGGTGAAATACACTGAAATGTAATAGCACATTAAATATTTTTTAAAAATTCACCAGTAAATTGCAAATGTTTCTGTCATTTATGTATAGACAAGAATGGTACCAGTATTTTGGCATTGAAATAAATAGAAGAATATTCAAACAAGGATTCATTTCTTCTTCTTTTGAATGGCTGTTGATGTCTGTGTGGAATCAAATTTCCATATATGCATGAAGATAAATCAGATACAGTTTTTTTTGTCTCAGTCTTTATCACTAAGATCTCTTAACAAAAAAAGGAAATTATTCTTTTAAAGCCTAAACAGATTAACTAGGTTGAATACGATCTTAACTATAGATGAGTTCCTACCATCTTTTAAATAGCCTGATATCCAGTTCATGATATATACCTAGCAGCAGAAATGATGGCATTCCAAGGCTGTGCTGTCATAACTGTGCTGTTCTCAGTATCCAAAACAGCAATGAAATTCTAGAAACTTCCATACACACTATATTCACATCTCCCAGCTATGATATATATGTACAGAACAAAAAAACCATATCCCAAACGAGATAATCCTGTTTCTGACAGCTGAAATGGAGTAAAAAAAAGAGTCAGAGAAATAGACCAAGCATAAAGCACACCTCTAGTTTCTAGAAAAGTATCTCTTGATTTAAGAAACTCCCTAAGCGGATGCTCTTTCTAAATTTTTGCATTTAGCCTTTTCTCCCATATATTTGTCCCATCCTATCTTAAATGTATTTATACTTTGAGCATGTGCAATACCTACAGCACTGCATTTTACACTTCAATTATTCCTTTTGAAGACACATCCTTGCTTATTTTAAAGCAGCTAACTTAATATCCACATATTCTTACTTTACAAAAAGCATGAATATTTATTTCCAATTCATCTTTCCCATGCCATTCATAATACAACACTATGGAGTGTTTTGTTTCTAAGATGAAATTCTTATCTACTCAGACCCTCCTTGCATCATCGAGCTGTACTTTTTCTTGATAAATTTCATTCCCTATGAGAGTGAATAACCACAACTGCATTCAGTATTTGAGACCTGAGTGCACCATGGACATGGGATGCCACCAAGGCACAGTGATGTTTTCTTCTTTCTTGTCTGATTATTTACTACTCATTTCTAATAATCTAGTTGTCTTTCTGATCACTGCTGAGTATAAAGTTGTCATTTCCATAGAAAAATAATGCTGAAAGATTTTCAGAAGTTACAAGTAGTTTAGAGTTTGACACTGCATATGTATAGTTGAAATTATTTTCCCCATGTCCATCACTTGTTATTTATTAGTACTGAATTGCATGTCACTTTATTTTCCTTTCACTCAAATCTTAAAGCCTTCTGCAACTTCTCTGTCAGTTTTCATTTTCGCTACTGTGAATAATTTAGTGTCATCAGTCAGTCCTGTCGCCTCCCTATTCATTCCCTTTTCTGGATTAGCAGCACATGTTGCAACAAACCTTTGTAAGGCACCTTAAAATACCTAAATTTTTAAACACTGATCTCTATTCTTCACTTGGTAAATTTTAACTAGTTAGAAGCTGATCAGCCTGAGAGTAAGAGGGAAGGGCCACTAATGAATTTGAAGTCTTTGGTGCATGACTTTGTCAAAACCATTTTGGAAATACAAGTATTCTATCCAAAACCAGAACATCTGTTTCCATAATGTTCAGTAAATTCTGCAAGGAAAACTCTACTAGTGAGGGATGAGCATCACTGAGAACAGCTAGACTCCATCCTCCTGACAGCCCCCCCTTCAGATATTTATATGCATTAATGAGGTCCCCTCTCAATTGTCTTCTCGAGGCTGAACAGGTCCAACTCCCTGAGCCTTTCATCATGAGAGAGAGATGCTCCAACCCCCAGTCATCCTTCTTGCTGCCTTCAAATTTCTCAAAGCATTTGCTGGAGGCACTGCACACTTCTCCTTGTTTTAGTATCATCAGTAATCTCTCAGAATGTAATAGAAAAAATAATCTAATGCATGTTAGAAGGGATTGGGAAGAAGGATGACACTTCTGTAATTTTTATTTTAAAGTCTTCAGAATCTTCATTGAGGATTTGGCTTATTCTTACTTTTAGGAAGAGACAGCACTGATTGACCGACTCAATATGTCAATTAGTAGAGAACTGCTTTCCCAAAAAAGTCTCATGTCATCTGGATTAGCTTAATGGACAGAAAGCAACATGGGGTGTAGTATTTTAACCTACTTGAAAAGGGAATGTGATTGAAAAACTTCTGTACAATATGTTCATGTAGTCATATCCTACACTGACAAAATTAAGGTGTCAGTGGTTAGATTAGAACAGCCTGTGGATGAAAAACACCACTGATGCTGAATCAAGAATAAAGCACTTGCAGTAGCTTCCAACCCTTGTGTTGTCATCTTTATTGAAACTAATAACTCTAATATTGTCAAACAGTAGGTTTCCCTGTCATGCAACTTTTCCTTTGACTTGCCATCAAGCAACTCATCATGCTCTAGGTCCTTTCAATTTAGCCCAATTTTTAAAAATAAGTTTTAAAACCTTGAGGAAGAGAATCACTGCTGACAACTTCTGCCTTAACCAGAGAACAGCTTTAATGTTTTGAGTAAAAGATTATCTGTGCAGTACACAGATCATTTTTGGGAGCTAGATGGAGTATAGAAAGGACTCCCACAGGAATTGTTGGCCATCACGAGCTTCTTCACTGCTCTAAGTGCTCTGAATTTGCATATGTCCTTTTTTCAGGCAAATAAATAACACAAAAAAGAAGAATGCAAATTATACAGTCTGCACAAATTCTTACAGTTAATTATATCTCAACCTTTACAAAAAATTGGAAAATTTATATTATTATAGCACTTAGTATCTGAATTTAGTAAATATTTTCCCTTTTAGGTAGGTGGAAGAAACAAGTAGATGGAATTGTGCCAGTTTAAGAAACTGGGGCTAATATTTCACTCCAGTCTATGCAGACTCTTCTTAATCTTCATCATCATATTTGCATACCCAAACATCTGGTTTTGTTAAAATTTGCCAAGTCACACCTAGCTTTAGTCTTTACTTTATATCTTGTAAAAATGCACACAACTGCATGCAAAATGAAATTACTGTTCACTGCTGGCTTTCATTTAAATACTTTCAATTAATTTCCATTGACTTTATCACACTTTGCAATATCTAATACAGTCAGTCTCCACAGAAATTAATCTCCTCAATAATTGACTTCAGGTTGATGGTAATCAGAAATTTGACCACAAAAAACCCCAATTTATTCTATTTTCTTTGTTGAAGGTACAAATACAAAAGTAAATCAAACATGAACTAAAACCCAGAACAAGTAATTCTTTTCTTCTCAAAGTGGGAAATAAACTGAGATGTTGCTCTTAAACTACTATTAATTTAAACAATTTCCATTTTAGTTAAAATAAAAACAGAACTCAGCTGAAAAACTTTCTGGTTCTGCTTGCTCAATATAGCCCCACTTTCTATTACATTAATTAAACTTTATTAGAAATAAGTTTAATTTCTGATTAGAGACTTTAAAGCAATGTCACAGCAATGGTAGAAAAAAATTGCATCCTCTCAAGAAGGTTTTGGCCTTCACCCAGCCTCACTCCCTAAAATCCTGTTTGTAAACAACTTGGTCTAAATGAGCAATCCAGGCTCTTCTGAGCTCAGCCTAGGATTTATATTTCTTTCCAGTCAAAGAGTGTCCTATTAACCACTGTTATACTTAAATATTGATCGGGAAGCTTGAACATGTCTTGCTTAAACATTTTTAAAAAGCACAAAGTTCTGCTGTGTGCCAGAATTTATATTCATAGATTCCAGTCATGCTCAGCCAGTAGCAATTAGAAGATATCCCTCGAGCAACAGCAATTCCAAAAATAGTCTGTATGCATCACAGAAGATGAAGTACCACTTTCCTCTAAAGTAATGTATGCTGTACATTCAAGTATAATTAGCACACTAGACTTCGTAAATAGTATTAAACTAATTACTGTTTGCACCACTAGTGGCAGATGTGGTTAGAGATTATTAATTACAATGGACAATTTCTTGAATTTAACATACAAAATGCAAGGCAATTTCTCCACTTTATTTCGCGTCTGAATGACTATTTTCTAAGTGTCAGGAGGGCTCTCTTAAATTAGCAAGAACAGTTATTTATGATAACCAGTGAGTGAAATAAGAGATTTTCCAAAAAAAATAGAAAAAAAAAATGCTGTTCATTGACAAGGATAAAATTTTATACCTATTATAAACCAGGGAAACTACAAAAGAGGAATGTGTCAGAAGTACTGGACAAGCACTGGTTAAGAAGGAAGTTTTATCTCTAGCTACATAACTGATGTGTTGAGATGGATTTTAAATGAACAGCTAAAACTTTCAACACATGAAATGAGGTAAACTGCTCCCCAGAAATCTAGATACTTTAAAACTCCCCTATTGCGAGCCATGGGTTACTTAACACAGACTAGGATAGCCTGTCCCTGGCTTCAGGAAAACGTTCTGCTGAATGTGGGGATGGGCGCAGGGAAAGAAGAGTTGTAAAGAGGAATTGTCTCTTCCAGAGAAAACCCCCCAGACCATTAAAGTTGAATCAAGTATAGAGGAATTTTATTTAATGTGCTGACACAAGGTGTTGCAATTTCAGTCAGTGATGATGGACCCCCATAAAAAATGGTACGTATTTCTTTCAATATAAGACACACTGATAATTTACCAAAGTAAAGCAATTATTTTCTAAAATTGAGGCGATTCCAGAAGGATACAGAGATAATATAGTGAGAGGCAGGCTGACAGGCATGCAGGGAGATATCAATAGGCATTCATACTTCACCTACACTTCACATTTCTTTTCTAGGACATTGTTACCATATTAAATTAAACTGTTCAGTTCTGTATTATTTCCCCTCTGACTATTCGTTGGTTAGTATTTTTGCTTAAGGACCATTTTCTTGAATACCACTCTTTTGTGAGCAGTAATGAAAAAAAATCCATTAAACTTATTTAAATTCCAATTTATATTTTGGATTAATTTTACTATTTTCACTTATTAAGACTTTATAATCTAAATACTCAACTAATGCATGCATCAAATAGGATTCAACTTCTAAAATCGCTTGATTTCTAAGATCACCCATTTTTATCTAGCACAATCCCTAACATCCCTCATTCTTACTTATTCGCTAATGCCTTTCTTGATATAAGTGCTATATTGAGTTCGTGCCCTTGGTCTAATTCCAATACAAACACATAAATTTTAATTTGAATAAAATAGTCATCTCAGTGAGTATGGTGGATTATATTCTGGTGAAAATTCAAGTGTAAAAATGCACTGGTACAGGTTGCAATGCTTAACCAAACACTGATTAAACCATTCAGACCTCCTGATTTGCTGACAACTGTTTCACAACGTCTGCCTTCAACTAGCTTAGCTCAAAGTAGAATCTTATAACCAAAACATTCAAAGAAAACAAATCTTAGTGATGTAAGAAGCTTACAGTATGTGGATTTGGTAATTGCAATGAAATTTTTAATTAAGAAATCTGTTAGACTTAAAAAAGCAAACAAACAAACAGGAACAAAAGAACCCCAGCACCATAACTGGTATTGATGATCTCGTCAGGAAGATGATGAAATGGGATCTGTCAGATCAGAGGTGGTGTGTTTCTAAACCATGTTGCTGTTAAAAGCATATGATTATGTTAAAAGCATAAAAAGTAATGATAGTTTCACTAATATATAGCAACATACTTGCATTGAAGCTGAGGAAAGACTTACAGAATCAAGAACCACTATTTTTAAATTTTAAGTCCTTCTCATACTTCCTCTAATTTCTCAACTAAATGCAGTAAACTGAATACCTTGCTGCATCTTTGAAAATTCTCTATAAAAAATAAATACTTTTCCTGTCAAATAGAACCACAATACATTTTAAGCCATATTTTAAACAGTTTCTAAATCTTCAAAACATTCTATTTATAAATGGAATTAGGCCCATTAGCCTGCAACTATTTAAATTGCTGTCAGACTTACAGTCAAGCGATGGTTCATCAGCAATCTCGGGTGCTCTGTTACTGCTTCAAAGATCAGTAAAGTAGTCTTAATCAATTCTTCTGATGAAGCTTGACCTGTTGGTAAAAAAAAATCACATTTCTTCATAAAATTAAATAGTTATAATACCTGCATCTAAAAGTACTGCAATATCATAGGTTACTCTACCTATTGCTCTATCCAAATTTGTTTCTCCTGAATCTATTGATCTGATGAACTCCTACAAAAGAAGCAGCATTTATGTTAAAACACTGTAGGAAAAAATTAAGAAGCATAATCACTGAATAATTACAACCAGAAATTTTTTAAGAACTGTGTAAATACAAAATATTAATGCACCTACGTTAGGATAAAATTTCATAATCATTAACTAAAACTGAAAGTACTAACAATCTATCTGTTACTATTTTGCAAGTCTGTAATGCTGTTGGACACTTAAATGTGGAGTACAGTAAAGGCTATTACTATAACCAATATCAGAAATTATAACATTTCCAGCTAAATAGACAGCAATTAAATGTCTTCACTGTTCAGAGTAATTACTTTGAAGACTTTGAACCACCCTGGATGTGGCTATGTCAATGTAACTCACTAAAATGACCAAAGACCCTTCAGAAAATGCAATTTTCTGTTATTTATACCATCTTTTTGATCTCCATGAATACTACACACACTATGGATGTAGTTACACACAGGAAAAATATGCGAAAATGCGTATATAATTTTCTATTAAAAATCACCTAAATTAGTTATCGTTTTAAGGAACAGGATCAATAAAATAGTAATAATCTGGATTAAGTAAATAGTGTACAATTAGACCCACTGTTCTTTTGCTTTTATTTCTATGCATAGTTGTTTCTTTCACCAGGATGGAAAAGACATGCTATTAAGACTTGTTAAGGAAGGAAAATTCTCATCAGAATTTGTAGTATGCTTTTTTTTACTAATGTAGTATTTAAGAAAATGGCGGTTGTTTTCTATTTCACTACCAATTAAATTTTTGTTATTACTAAACTGGCAGAAGTTTCTACACAAGCTATCTTTTTCAGAGTATGTAAAAAACATCTGAAGGATTCTTCTCTAATTAAAAACAGAGTTAGAAACCAATTATATATTTCATTATTTAAAAGCACCTCAGAAGCAGTCACAAAAACCAACTGCTTCTATAAAAAAAATATATCTTCCTGATCATTTGAAGAAAATTAGTAGGTAATAGCTAATTAACTCATTTTGGTAGAGAGCAAATTATTTTGTTTGTTCATTTTTAGACAAGTTTCACACAACCATAGTCTCAAGACTGACTTGGAAAAATCAAAATAATTGGCGCAAAAATTTTTCTGGCTACTAATGCTTATTTCCTTAATTTTATATTAGAAACATGAGGAAAAGATTTATTTATTTAAAGAAATGCAACTATCTGGGGTTTCTTCAGCAATGGAAAGAAATGGTGTATGTGTATTTTGCCACAGATGAGGCTGTGCCCTGTGCACACCACTAGGAGTACCTGCTATTAGCTGTGCCTTTGGGGCACAGTGTACCCACCAGGTACTTCTGTTCACAGCAGCAAACATGAAAGGATTGTCCCGACTCCCTCTCAATTTCTTTGCTCAACATTACTGTAAATTACAGTGATGATGGAAGTAACTTCAAAGCAGCAAGAAAAAAAATTCTCAATGAACAACCGTTACAGGAAAGTAACTATTCTTTTCCTTCCAGATCCTAGGCACACATCTTTCCACTCCTCATAATTTCTTATTGTTAAGAACAAGACTACTGAATAAATCAGGAAAAAAAAGAACAAAAAACCAAAAACTAAAAGACTGACTTGCTAAACTCTTAGAGGCCTCAATTACAGCACAGTATTTTGAAAAACACAAGCTGATGATCGGATGTCCCTTTATAGATGTTAGTGGGAATGTTGCTAAACACAAGTTTCCAGAGTAGATTGCTCCCTGATAGAATGGATAGTTACTCTTCCAGATGTAATTATATTAGTCATATCATAACACAGTTACATAAAATGGATTAAAATTCAATATTAATTTTTCAGACATAATTTTCCTCCCTTTTTCATGTGTAAATTTCAATAGTATATGTAAGGGCCTGAATTGCCTTTTTTCAATGGAGACAGGACAAGATGCAGGAAATACTGAGTAATCTGCTCCTCCTTGATTCAAGAGAAAAGCTGTGCTAGTATAACTAGCCTGACTTCCTCAGTCAGTGGTTCAAACAAGCTGGAGTAATATCAAGAAAAACCTTGCATTGTACCTGGTCTGCTGTACCGATATTGTTAACAGAAAAATTCCACCTTCTAGAGGTTGATTGAAAACTACTAATAAATATACTACCTAGCTACAAATGCTTCAAAGGGAGAGAGGGATTTGTAACTCAACATCTACAGTTTCAAATTTTTTTCATCGTTCTAATGCCAATTTTTACGCAAATACTTTAGTAGAGCCAAATTAAACCATATTTTGTTGGAATAAACAGTCAAAGGAGAAAGAGGAGGCAATGTGAACACATAACCCCAGTCTAATTGTTTGTAGTAAACCATTTCATCATGCTATTCAGAGATAAATATCTAGTTGTCATTTATAAACTCATGCACTTAAGTATTTGCTTAACTCTGATATGCAACTTTAGAATATTCTTTTTTTCTCATTTAGCATAAACAATTGCTTTCATATGAGGAAATTACATTAGAGCTGTACTACTTCATTTCTGCTGTACTATCCTGCGGCACAGCTAAAAGGTTTATTTTCTATGGCTAATGTCAGAAATAGGTTGTAAATGTCCACATGAGATAAATATTTAACTCCATAGATTTCCATCAATTAAACACAGTGCAGAAGTACCGGCAAGAAGAAAAAGGTGACAAAAAGAAACAATACCCTAAATACAGATTAGATTATAATTTCTCTTTCATTTCTACTCATAAAATACTAGCATGAAATTCTAGAGAGAATATTCTCTGTAATTTAGAGCAAAACTTTTCTACTCAGAAATAAAGCACACAGAAAATTCTGAGTGTATCAAATATGTGCAGAGTTTCCCTTTGAAAAAATAGATTACTACAGAAAATATTTTCTGATCATATATGAAGTTTTGAATACAACCAAATCTTAAAATATATATTCAGAATAGACTTCTCTCTCCAATTTAAAAATCTAATATAATTTTATTACATTAATTTCCAAAATTTTCTGCATAGTTATATTTTGTTAAAACATTTAACTTAGATGTTTATACTCACAAGTAAGATGCCATAGTTAAAAAGAAACTCCTTTGTGACTATCTGGGGACGAAATACCTATTTGAAATTAGCCAAAGTTAAAAAAAACAAAAATATTAAATGCATATCTTATGACCAGGAAAAGTAAAACTACTATTTCACATGTTAAAAAACAAAAAAGAGGACAAAATATGTATTTGCTTCTATTATTAGAGTTCTTTTATAATGCACATTTATCAAATACTGTTTCATAGCTGGAATACTCAACACAGCTACACGTTAACAAAAGCTCTGTTTTACTCATTCTGATCATGATTGACATAAATTAGATTCTGGGAAACTGTAAGAGTTTGTCTTCTGTTTAACCAATTTTGGGGGAAAAAAATCTACCTGAGATGTCACAAGATGAAGCACTACAGTCATCATAGGGAGGCACATCTTCAGCTGTTTGGCCTGAACCGTTGATGGGTGTTTACGTCCAGACACATTAGTTAGGGCACTGAGAATATCACCTACAGAAAACAGTATTTCAGGCTGATCCAACATAAAAGCATCACTAAACAACAGCAAATGACATATAAAACATCTCTGTTCCAGTAGCCTCTGTTCACTCCTGTCTTCTCTCTCTGACAGAAGCAGTGTTCCTGTAACTGCACATTGAATCTGGCTGATCCAGCACTTCCTTCCCAGCTCAGTGTTCAACCAGGTCAATTTCCTACTCTGGCTGCAAGGACAGGCAAAGGTGACCTCTGGCAAAACAGCGAGGATGCAAATATAAGGTGAGTGTTGAAATGAAGATGAAATTACCCCTCCTGGCAGAGTGGACTTACACTGGCTAAATTCTATGGATGCAATTCTATTTCCAATGAAATAAAAAGCAAAATTCTCATGACTTGCAGCTAACCCAGAAATTAATGAACCAAGATTCATTCATGACAATGCTGAAGCAGTGTATTTCCCCTGTAGCACAGTTCAACTGGAAAAAAAACCCCAAACATCCTTCCCCTCCAAAAAACCAGATCCTTCCACCAGCCATGCACACACACATTCTCATACACCAATTTAATTGTGACACCAATTGAAAAGTGACCTAAAGCTACCGGAATTCTCATAAAAGAGATAGCAACAGATCAATGAGAGAACTTAATTGTCTCCATGACAAACCTCAGACATAATAATAAGCAAACAAAATTTTAATTGCAATAGTGAAAATCATACTTCAGACTCAGAAGAGACATACAAAAATCAAGGAACATTACGCTAAATATGTGTTATGCTTCCTAATGTCTACAAAAAGCAAGACCTCTTCTGCATGGGATAAAGAACAGAAGCAGCATGAGAAGAGTTAGCTCATAAGAAAAGGAGAAAAATTCTGTCCCTATAACCTGAAAATATTAAAAGCCAAATGCTGTCTTGAAAGAGCACCTTCTTTGCTCTAAAGAGATAGCTGCTCAAAACTGTAAAAGGGAACTCACATATATGTTCAACATATAAAGAATGGGATTAATTATGTTGTAAGATTTTTTCAAGCCAGAAAAGGCCCTTCCTTTCCGAATAAATCAGAGTTTAATCATATTGAAAAATACAAATGCTTTTCTTCTGCTCCCCTGGAGTTCAGTTTTCTGCTTATAAGCAGAAATGACAGAGCCTGGCACTAAAGTAGGCATTAAAGATTAGACTCATTCACTGGTGAAGGAAAATAAAGTGTTGCTTAAAACTCTTCAAATACATAAAACACTGTATTTTCATCAATACATTTTTGTTTTGAATTACACACTATATCGTAATTCAACAAGACCTCTTTGTGGTTAGTAACTGATTTACTGAACAATCTCTCTTTCTATATTTTAAGGACTATATAATCATCACAGTTGGCAATTTCGCAATAGATAGATAGATGCAGTTACTTTTAATTTTAGCATGATCTAAACAATTTATATCTACTTCCTAAAAACAGGTTAAATATTATAAATGCAGAAATAAAATTACTTTCTTATGTACAACAACCAAAAACTTTTTAAATTATCCAGAAGATTAACAATTTATTTCTTTTGTTCAAATGTATCTTTAAGGTCAATTTCTACAACTTGCTAATCTATCTGGTTTATAGCTACATCTGGTGGAAGAAGATGGGATCAGTAAGGAGCTTACACAAATGCATATTAAAAAAGCCAGCTAGGATTAATTCTATATCAACAGTTAAACTGCTTTTAACTGTTCTAATTTTCAAATCTGATTATTATTCTTAGGGCCCATAGCTTTTACCACCTCAAGCAGTGCATGTTCTTTCATCATACAGCAATAAAAAGAAAAAGCCTTCTGACAAATGTCGACAAATACAGACAGATAATTTAAGATTATGGAAAACAATAAATACACAGATCTAATTTGGAAAATAAAACAAAGTGTAAAAACTATGCTTGATACCAATTCTCAACAATGCATTGAAATTGTAAACCAGCAGTAATTACATGTCTAAGCAATTGATGTAGTATGATAGTAACTATGTATTCGATGCATAGAATTTTCAGATTCTGAGGAAATATCAGGGCCTACTGTATCAGTTGCATATAGTACATATAAACAGCAGGAAGTGAATTTGTGCTTCAAACATTTATAGTCTGAGACTTCCATCCTGAAATAAACCCAATATGCAAACCTGATATTTAGTTAGAAAAAAGGGATCAGGTGTTTGCAGCAAGGCAAAAATTTGCATTAGCAGGGGAAGTAAAGTTTCTTTTAAAATAGAAGCATGACATTTAGGTCTACTAACCTTTGCAGTGCTACCATTATAGTTTCAATATCCTAGCGATAATGTAGAGAAGATGAAAAATACATCAGGTATAATTTCATCAGAAAATAATTTAATGAAAAATATGCTTCTATGCATGAGCAAATCAGTTTCAGGCATCTAAAACAACTGAAGTATCTAGGCTGAAATTTTCCATAAAAATTGCCTGTAGCAAATAAGTTTCAGCATAAGCAATTAACATGTACTCAGAGATATGCCTGGTTGCATCTCTCCCAGGCCTCTGCTTTATGGGGCAAATTTGGTCTTAGATAGTACAACATTCTAGATTTTACAATATCTTTGTAAAAAGATAAAACTTCTTGTACATCTGGCCTTCATTCCTGACTGAGTTGATGTGGCTTACCATTCCACAACCACGAAACATTAATGTAGGAAATCATGCATTCCAATACAAAACATCTGATTAGGATATATCTAAAGAATTTCAGGAAGCTGGCATCGTGCAAACTTTCTGTAATCAGAAAATACAGTCTTTCCACATGTATATATAAGGAGATACCTGTTTCTTGACAGAGTAAGCAAAGGTAAGATCTGTTTGGTTAACAAACAGAATTTACCTAGAATTCCTGGCAGTTCCCACACAATGTGACAGATGAGAAGATCCAGGCATTTTGACAGGTATTCACTGCCACCTTGCTGCTCTTTTCCTGGCATGGTCTTTCTGCTGTCTCTTTCAATATACATCATGAGTCTACATTTAAACAAGAGCAAAACATTAACTCTCGTAAGAAAATAAAAACATTATATCTCAATAAAACTATTGAAACAGACATTTCTGGTATCTGTGGTTAAAATCAAGATGATACATTAGTTTTGATTCTGTAATTTTTCTGAAATTTTCATTTAATCAACTCTAAAACCAACACAAATTACTGAGTCAAGGAAAGAAACCCTTAAGCTACCTTAAGTAAGCACAACTCTACTAATTCAAATGAATATGTGATGTTAACATAAGGAGTGAATGTCTCTGCAAACTTAGTCAGAGAGAGATTAATTTTACAATCCACTTTATTTTGAAACATGTAGTCAATATGGGAAATATGATTGAAAGACTAAAGACAGTAATTTTCAACACATGTGAATTCCAAAACCAAGAATAACTAAAGTCCATGTAGTAAGAAATCAATCTTTCAGTCTAGAAAAATCATACTACGTAAATCACACAGCAGCCTATGAAAATGTTAGCACTAGTTGGAATGGCCATATTGAAAGGGATAAAAGCCCAAACTAGTCTTACACCCTTTCTCTAGAAACCTGGTATTCAAGATTTCTAAAGACAAACTCAATGCTCAAATTCCAACTGGTAAGTGCTGTGTGGCTATGCTGTTCTGCAGAATGACACTTCTCACAGTGAAATGGTAATCGGTTTATTAGCCACTGGCTAACTTACAAGAGGTTGCTTTAATAATGCAACCTGTAACAGAATGCTTGGGGCAAAATTTTAAAATGCTTATTTGAATAGACAGAAGGGCCAGACTTCCCTTTAGGGCCATACTATTGACATCTTTGTTTCACATTCGAACTCCCTCCAGGTCCTGCGCAAAGAACCATCAATCACTGGTGAGTGAAATCCATGATCTGGATTTTAGGAATGTACTTCAATACTATCTTTTTTAATACCCTTCTTATAATCATCTTTTACAGAATTATGAAAATTACTTATTTACACTGTCTCAAGTGTTCATAACAACCGTACTAGGAAATACATCTTTCCATCAAAAAGACAATTTACTCAATGAAATAAAAACTACCTAAGAATACATTTTGCAGGATTATGTGTGGTGGTGACCCAATCTGCTTTCTCTATCAAAATCAATGAGATCAGTTGGGTGGACTTTCCTCCTCTGGACAGTGAGTCAGCGGGGGAGGAAGAAGGTGAGGATGGGGAATTCCCCACACTTCCCGCCCTTTGAATTGTCCATCAAGGCTTTGGTTACACCCCTTTCTCCTCCTAGTTACACCCCTTTCCCCTCCCAGCTATTTCCCTATGCATTAGGTTGTTTTAGTATGCATTAAATGCTGGAAAGTTCTGTGTTCTCTGTATCCTCATTGGTTCGTTTGAATGTACTCCTCCCCTTGTTTCATTCCATTGGGCATTTGCAGTTATGTAATCTTCCCCTACTGGACCTTCCCTGTTGAATCCTCCCCCTTCTGTCTCCCTTAAAAGCCTCACCAACCATCAAGCCTTGCTCTTTGTATCTTCTGCTGGCCATGGACTTCTTCTGTTCTTTTGGGGACAGGGAATAAAGACACAAACTGCAGGAACATTTGAGCCCCTCACTCCTTTGCTTCTGCTGTGCTCGCTCTGGTAACATCATCTGCTGCTAGCCCCAGCTGGGGTCTTGGGCAAACCGAACACCTGGATTTTAAGGACATGAGCGGCCTCGCCTACCCAGGTACGCGTGTCTTGATGCCTGCGGACGACCGGGCAATCCAGCAGACAAGCGTCAATTATGTCTCTAAACAATACATTATTATTATTGAATACTACACCCTTATCCTTCCTAACCTATTCTACAAAGATAGAAAGAAATCAAAAGACCCATTCAGTAACTACTTTTCATCTGTGCAATAGTCCAGATGCAACACATTCAGCTGCACTTCTTCAGAGACCAAGTGGACATCTTCTATTCTTGTAATGTCTGTGAATTGCACTAAATTACAGGAATTTTGATTTGTCTGTTAGAAAAGATCTACTTAAAAATATGACACCGCACTTCAAATAGGATTTTACTTTTACAAGCTTTCAATTTTTTATATAAAATTTTGAATGCTTTTAGTAAAGTGGCCTTCTAGACTTTCCAGACAACCAATAAATTTTTACTCAAAAAAACAAAGACAAAATATTGAACTAATTTTGTTCTTTAAGAAAGCAATTCCATGATTTAACAATCATCCAATTCTATATGGAAATACACTTACATCTGTTTAAGTTTTACATAAAATGGGCCAAATAGAGTTCAACACAAATGGTTTTATTGTTTTGGGAGAAGGAGGTTCTTTTTTTTAATAAAAGTATTACTTAATCAAATTTGAGAAGGATACGAAGTAGGTTCATTTATTCTGAGAGAGGAAAGATAAATGAGTTCTCTCCTTTATGTTTTTCTTCCATTCACAAAATTCTCCTTCACATAAAGATTTTCTAAAAATATGCACAACTGTTTTTTCCTTGATAGTTCTGTTTAACTACAGATTGTCTCAAGAAAACTGTACAGATACAAATTGTATAGGCAGTAAAACAGTATCTCTATTTTCCTTTGACAAATTCCTCAGTCATATGACAGTTACTTTTATTCCCTGATGAATCTCAGTGTTCTCTCTAATGGGCAAAACCAGGCCTATAGAAATATATTTATTCAACTAATTTAGTGCACATGTTTGTCTTGCACTCAACGGTACATGAAAAAATATATAGAAATTAGTATAAATAAGCTAAATATGATGCGTAATAAACCTCTGTCTATGAAGCAAAGGTTTGGTTTAAAAAAAACCAAAACATTCAAGTGTCTGTATTGCAAAATACAGCCATCAGTGAGCTTTTAAACTAAAAAAGCAAAGCAACCCAAGTTTTCTGCAAAAGAATGTGAAAGAGTAGAGCAAAATAGGGAAAATTCCACAGTTAACAGTCTGGAGTGATAGGAATGGTCTACTACTTAAAAGAATAAGAACTGTTCACTTACAAGGATGATTAACATGAAGAAAAGAGACTAAGTTCATAGAAAATGACAGACCTTCATGAAACTAAAGGTTGTGCATACTCTGAGGACATAACAGTCCATTTACCTCAAGAAATCAAGGACTATTTATTAGTTTTATTATTTATTACTATTGTTATTAGTCAAACTCTACTAACAAAAAAGGATGGAGATTTTTAAAGGACAGTTAATAGAGATATATTGTTCATTTTAGAGATGTAACATCAGATAGCATTATATTATGCTAATAGGAGGGTCAATCTCTACTTCTTCCCTTCCATCACTTCTTTTACTCTTTTTAATTTGATACCAGCTTCCTGGTTTTTTTTTCCTGAAATCACTGACTTACATAATTGTTCCCTCCTGCCTTTCACTTCCATGTTTTCCCATCTGATGGAGCAACAAGCTTTTCAGCTCTCTTCCTCACTACTTTTCTAGATCAATCTTAAGATGTATAAGGCAAATAGTCTATGCTAGATGTGAGACTGTAGGTTTCCAGGCAAATCTTTTCCTTTGAGGGCACATACAAGATTTGAAAATGCAATAAATATGGAAGGTGGGCACAGGCAACAGAGAAAGATTTTACTCAGAGGTTATGCTGTTGTACATAGATTTCTGCAGACTGTGAAAGTCTGTCAGGAATGCTGCCCTATCTTTCCAAAAGTGTCCATCTCTGCAGACAATAGAAAACAAGAGGCTTGAATAGATTCTTTTGGGAAGAGAAGTTCAATCTCCAACTCAGTCTCTGTTTACCTAGGAAATTCTCTGAAACCATTTGGATACAAGAAGAACAACTCAGCAGGACTAATCGGAAATTACTACTAATTCAGAAGAAGGTGAAATGAAAAGTCTCAACAAAGCTTTAGGTTGTATCCCTCCCCTGAAGAACAGTCTGCCTCTGCAAATCAAGGAGAAAAGAAGGAGCCTAGAAATCTCAGTGTGATTAGCAAAAGAGATTAATTTGTGTTATATGTAAACAAATGCTACTTCAGCCTAAAAAGCCTCATATCCTCTCTAGTTGTATCACATGTGGAAGAACAAAAGGTATGTAATCAAATACCATGGAACAGCTAGGAAAAAAGAGTAACAGGCAAATTTCCTCAATGTTATGGGACAATGAATTCACTTCAAAATTACACTTCTTATTACATATCAATACTTTTCATCCTCAGAAGTCAAAATCTGCACAAGCAAAGCAAAAGAAGGAATTCATTCACCACTTCCCATGGGCAGACAGGTGTTCAGCCATCTCCAGGAACAAAGGGCTCCATCACATGTAATGGTTACTTGGGAAGACAAGTGCCATCATTCCTAACGTCCCCCCTGTCCTTCCTTCTTTCTTTCCCCCATGAGGTCATGTGGTATGGAATATTCCTTTGGTCAGTTGGCATCAGCTGTTTCTCCACTATTATTTAGAATTATAAAGGTGTTTCCATACTCTTCAAGTGACTTTTGAAGAGGTACAAAAAGAAACTTGGAACAAGGTTGTAAACTCAGCTAATCAATAGGCATTAGAGGGACATGAATGGGGGTTGTGTGTACAAATAGTCAAAAGTGAATGGCAACTACTGGTATCATGGCCAAAGACAGTAGGTTCTGTAAACACTAAAAAGAAATACGCAGGTATGCTTAAGATTGCATTCAAGGAATCAAGACTTGCAATGCAAGACACTTCTCATGCTCCCAGCCCAGAGGCACCACTATTGCTGGCAGTACAAAAGGGCTTTAGCTAGCACCTACTTCTGCTGCCTTTTACACCCTGGTACCTGTGTACAAACTGGAGGAAAAACACAAGGAAATCCATTTTGGTAACACTAGCACAGCTAAAATAAGCTTGCCATTACCTTTCCCTTCCAGTTCTTCTTTCTCTACTCTACTTTCCATTTCACTTTCTCTTCCCCTCCTTTCTCTGTCCCACGCCCTTGCCTCCCAATGAGTGGAATAATGATGAAAGTGCAATTTTCCTCACATGCCACAGTTTTTTCAGCTCTGAAACCACTGCCAAGGACAGATACCACAAAGGTTAACACTGATAACAGGATTTTATTGTCTGAATTAGCAGTGAAAGAATTTTCCCTGATATCAAATCTAAATCTCCAATGGCACAACTTAAGACTATTTCCTCTTGTCCTATTGCTCATTACTTGGAAAAAAAAGACTGACCCCCACCTTGCTTACAGCCTTCTTTCAGGTAGTTACAGAGAGCTATCACTCCTTATCAGGCCTCCCCTGAGCCTCCTTTCCTCCAGGCTAAACAACCTCAGTTCCCTCAGTTCCTCCTCACAAGACCTGCCCTCCAGACCCTGCCCCAACTTTGCTGCTGTCTAAAGGAAGGACTGCTCTCCAGAGCAATGCCTTTGGGATGCTGGCCCCGAGGCAATCCCCATGCTCATGAGGCCCAGGGGGCAGTTTTTGGCACAAAAAGCCTCATAGTAGTTGCTATGAAGAAAATTAACACTATCCCAGCAAAACCAGCATAATTACTAAATGAAAAAAAGCCTTTCTCTATGCAGTGTTGCCATAAAACAGTTATTATTGTTTTATCATCTGCATCATCCTTTAAGTGATGCACACTGAAAAATTGCCTTACATTGATTGTCGTTATCATAAACAGATTTTATCATCTAAAGCAATATAAATCCTGTTACAGACATTAGCTGCAACTGCTGAAGAGGAACCATTAACCAGAAGTTGTGCACATTTTACTACATGCTCTTTATATTTCTCAAATCAAACACCTTCAGAAAGAGAATTTGAGTGTATCAAATATTTTCAATAGTTATGAACTGATTACTTCCTGTACAAGCAATTTAAAATTTATGAGTCTTAATTTTGTAGAAACTTTTCTGTCAGACAACTGATGACGTCTAACTAAAATACTCCAACAGGAATTCAACAGTAAAAGTCAATGAGTATCCAGTATCTCTATTGGGCTTAAGATTATTCCAAAGTTATATAGTGATATTGTGAATGCAACTGTCTCTACATATAATGGGGTCATTTCTCCTCTTCGTAGCTATCTTACTTTCTGGATGTAAGAGAAAGGTTTTAGTCTACATGATCTAGTCTATCAAGAGATATATTGTTCACTAAAGAACAATTATGAAGAACACTTACCAAATTAAGAAAAAGAGTTTATCAACTCAGTAAATCTGCTCTAAAGCTTACCTGTTGTTTTACCTAATAAGTTATGTATTGGTCTCTAATCAGCCCAGTCTGGAGCATCACAATAAAACAGCAGGATAAAGCCAAATGTCATAATACAAAATCACATCCCAAATACACAACGCATTCTCTTTAGAAAGGTAGCTGATTGGAAAGCATCATAAATGAAGCAAAATGTTGAAAAAATTATTATTCCCCTTCACATAATACCTTAGGAATATATAAACAAATAGTAACTGTCTGTGCAGGATTTCTGTCAGACTTTTCTCCAAACACACAGGAGAGCCCTATGTGGTATATCAAGTACATGAATAGCAAATGTAACCATTCAAAAACTCACAAATCATTAGAGGCATTTTATGTTAACCAGAACATGTAATCTGGTACAACACTTCTGGAAGTGCAAAACACATGAAAAAACCCCTTGGATTCAGTACTGTGAATTCTCAAAACATGGTGACAATTAATATTTTAACACAGTCTAATTTGCTCCTTTCTGATATATAAATGTGTTTGTCCTAACAGAAGACACAACATTTTAAGTAACAATTCTACAATGATTCAGCAATTTCTTGCAAAGTATTCTAAACCATAGAAATATTAAATACTTTGTGTACGAGTTACAGAAATCTACTGGTCATTATGTAAATCACTCCCACAACACATAGAGCCATGAAATACTTTTTTACCCTGAATGTGACAATCCTGAGGAGATGATTATACTAAACCCCTAGATGTGGAAGGTACATGACAGAACCTTTTGTTTTGCCTTCCCACCATAGCAACAACTCACTATTGCAGTATTTGTTTTGCCCTACCCAAAAATGCAAATGCTCCCTGGGACCACAAGTTACTTTAAAAGACAGATTGTCCCTCTAAGACAGTGGTTTTCCCTTGTGAATAATTGTCACATGATGACCCCAGACAAAATGAAACAGTTCACTTCTAAAGCACTGGCTCAAAAATATCAAACATTTTAAAGTATTTCAGATACAACTTTAAAGATTATATCTTTGATTATCTTCCATTATCACCTTACCTTGTTTGACAACTGAGGAGCAACATCTCCTTGTTATTAATTAAAACTTGCAGCAAGACCAGAAAGGCTTTTGCTCTAATAAAACTTGATGGACTTCCAAGTAGACGAGTAACTGTAGTCACAAAATCCTTGGTGGAAATTAACACAAATACATTAAGGTTACTCACACTGTATTGTAAGACTGTATACAGTTAAAATTTGCTCATTTTTATGACACTCATAGGAAAAAAAATAAAAATCTGTAGAACTAGAAAATAAATTCTGTCCAAGACTGACTGGCCCAGTGCAAAGCTCTTTTGAACATCTTCACAAGTGGTAGAGTACAGGTAAAAAATATGTAATGTATTATGTCCAAAATGGTATGAAATTAACTACAAAAGATGATAAAACTTATATTTCTAAATGGCTTATCTCAAGCATAATCATAGGATATTTTAATATATTTATTTTAAAAGAAAGCTGAACTATTTTCAGAATATAAACATACTTAAGTACAAATATGATTAGATCTTTTACCTATTCCTTCCCTTATATGCAGGAATATCAAAAAACTGCACCTTAGTTGGATACAATCTTGTCTGCATCAGACCTCAAATTATACACCAGATGCTCCAAATAGATGGGAATATTGTTTTTACCTTTTCTGATTATTTTAATGAAAACTAATTTTATTTTGAGTTCAGAGAGTGAACAATATCTTTTCAAGGAAGAAACAAAATTAGGACTTGGAAAGAAAGGAAAAGGATAAACCATATGCAGTAACGAACCATGACTTTCATAATCCACTGACTATTTTCCATTCCTACAAGAAAGTCAATTTGTAAGGTGCTAAGATCTTGCCATAAATTCCTTCCTGTAAATCTGAATGAAAGAATAATTCAAATAGTTTAACAAGGACAGTGATAAATAAAGAATAATGACAAAATATTTCCCTTCAGACAGTTAACAGTCACTAACTGAAGTGACTCAGAAATCCCAGCCTTCTTTTCTTTATCTCTTCTCTTTTGTCCTGTATATCAAAAGTATTTTCTTCTCCAGTTTCTGGAATGTGGCCTGAAACACGGAAAGACATGAGACACATGTGTACTGCTTGAGTTTCCAAGGGAATAAAGCTGAGAACCAGCTGAAGGTAAAAGAGCTCTCAAGTTATGAAAAACACAATTATGTATTATGAATTGTAAAAAATGTAAGAGGATCATTTATGCTCTGTCCACTGATATGTTGTAACTCCTGAAGAACCAAAGAAAGAAAAAAAAAAGACATAAAAAAAGTCAAGAAACCATGTGGAGTACCCTCTGCTTTCTGCAAAGACCAATTGGGCTGCTTGCCAAAAATAACTAAATAAAAAAATTCTGCCTTCAAAGATTATCTTGCTGGTAGTAGTGATGGTGCTTTTGGATCAGCTCTTGATCAGATTGTTTTGCTCTGAAAACACAAACCCTAGTTCAAATCTCCCTCCTTCTCAAAAAACCCAAAAAACCACCACAAATCACAACGAAAAACTGAGCCAGAATTTACAAACTGAGTCAACTGGCCCTGTGCAAGAATTAGACTGAGCACAAATGGCCTCATAAACAGCAACTACCTTCAAACAGTTCAGCTGGATTCTCAAGGGAGTGACCCTAGAGAACAGATGTTTAGTGTATGCGTGCTGTGTACAAAGTTAAAAATCCTGATGTGTGATGCACATTTAACATACATACTATTATTGTTCAAATTCCTCATTTGCTGACAGAATAACTGCAAATCAACATTGACTGTAAATTATTAGAGACATCCTTTGCAACAATTAACTACAAACCTTTACTGAGAATGGAAAAAGAGCCTGAGTGTAAGAGTTGGCCAAGAAACCATCAGATTTTGTTCTGACACCATTTTAACCCTGTCTTCAAAAGCAGTCATCAGACAGTAACCACAGAAATACCAGGAAAACAAACTGCTATTAATTCTTCTAGAACTGTTTTTTGCTGTATTTCAACAATTAATTTTATAAACAGAAGAGTTCCTCAATCTTGGGATTTAAAAATGTAAAGTTTACTGCTTTAAACACTTCAACAGCTCACAGAGCATGACTTGTAGCTCCTCCAGTATGAATTTGGAGCAGTACAGTTCTTAAATTACAATCTAATAAATGCATAGGTTGAATTTTAATTAAGTGTGGTTTGGTTTTTCAAATTTTTTTTTCAGTTAAATTACTCAAAGCAACAACAATGACAAAGTTTTTATGTTAAGAAATCCCATAAAACCTCAGACATAGTCAAAGAGTATATATAATGCAACACTGACTGTGCTAACATAAATGGACTTGATAGACCATGCATAGGGATACCATGACAAAGACACATGCAACTACAAGCCAAAGGACATCTGACTATTTTTACTCCTCATACTCTGGAAAGCAAGAATATTTTAATGCTACTTGTGGGGGCTAAGGTGTTAAGACAGTTAAAATTAGTTACATCAGACTTATCTGGGAATGTTCTAATAATCTGGTTTAAGAAATAATGTGACCTGTTGGAATTTGCTTTTCTGGCCAGTTTGAGGACTGCATAACAGCAGCAGTTTATCCAAAGAAAATCTGAAGCACATCTTTGCTGACCTGCAGGATTTTGTATATAAAAAAGGCCAAAAATCACTCAAATACTGCCAAATACATTATTTATCATTTCACTGTTATATTGTTTCCCCCTCCCCTGCAAATGTTTGATGTATCCATGGAGACTCTGCAGGGTAAGGACACTCTTTTCATTTCAAGTGAACACACTGTTAACTGCAACAAGATTATGACTTTATGTTGGATACACTCAGTAATATTTCAAATCAAGTTTAAAACAAAAGCAGTATTTTTGATTTGGCTACACAAGAGGAAAACAGCTAGACCACCATCTCACAATACAAGAACCGAAATTACAATAGCAAACATTTGTTGCAGTTATGTATTTTCAAATACCCTTTCTATGCTTTTCAAATGCCCCCATATTATAAGCTTAGTTACAAAGATTTTGTTAAAGATATTTTTATCGTTTTATTAATTTGTACTGATACTGACAAAACCATCATCTACTGTGGTAGTTACTTGTCCATATTCAGGTAAAAGACAAAGAACTGAAAACAGTTACTGAAATATGAGGACAATGCTTATAATGTATTTACAATGCAGTTGTGACAATATATTGCTGGAAGTATTTGAATAATTTTACTTATGACTAGTTGAGGAAAAAAAAACCAAACAACAACAACAAAAAAAAAACCACCCTGACCCATTATCTGACCTCTGGAAGTATCTAAATGCATTCAAAAAGCTGTGTGACTGATTTTCACTCATCCAAAGGTGAACCTTGCCAGACAGATGAAAGTAATTAGCAGTGAGGTTTTTTAATTCTACTGCTATAATGTGTCAAAGATTCTTGATTTTTGAGTTCTTTTTCCACACTTATTTTAAAAACATCATTTCAACTATTTTAGTTTCCAAAACAAGAAACTAAAATGGAAAGTCTCTAAATGGTACTAAATGGAAAGTATCAGAGAGGGACAAAACCCAGTCAGTCCCTTTTGGCTATTGTAGCTTTCTGAACTTTTGTATCAGTGTTGATCACAAAAGTCCGTTTCTGGCTTTTATTTTGTAACTGGTTTTTATTGCTGTTCTTGAAGAGCAAAGAAAACAAGGGCAATCCTAAGCCTTACAAGCTAAGGGTGTTTTCCAGATTACACATACAAAGCTAAATTGTCTCCATCTTGAATTTATATCTTTAAGTATCTTTTAATATGTTGTTTTGTACCTGTTTTAAACAGATAGTCACTACTTTGTCATTACCTTTGGTGTGACACTGAGGTTCTTCTGCCTCTTAAGCTGAACTACGCAAGAATTCTACAGAATGCAAAATCATCTGCAGGCCAACACCACTCACTTTTCTCTTCGCTCATTAAGGTGGACTTGAGTGTCATGAGCATGAAATATTGAAAAGTGCATGGACTATTGAATTCAATTTTCAGCACTAAAATAATATCACCCATGTAATGTGATAGCACTTGGCAGTTCAATACAGGAGTAGGTTTGTATTTTTAGATTCTATTCAGGAAAAATAGAAATCTAGTTTCAGCTTCCCAAATCTTACAATCTAATTTCCAGATCACAGAACATTCTGAGTTGGAAGGGACTCACAAGGATCATCAAGTCCAACTTTAACTGAATGGCTCACATGGGGATTGAACCAACAGCCTTGGTGTTATTAGCACCAGCTGAGCTAATCTCATTCAAAAACAAAATTAAAAAAAAAAAACCAAAATAGCCACAACTGTCTGTGAGATTTAAACTTATCTGAGCTGCAAGGTTCTACCAGACCTACTTTACCAGTTTTTACAGTACTATACTTTTCACTTACAGCTTTGGCTTCTATTCCCGCTTGTAACATTCATTTAATATATGCTATTAAAGGAATGTCTATATTTGTCTGTATTTCAATTTTCTAATCTGCAAAATTTGATTAGAATTGTTCATAAGAACTGCAGTGTCAGAAAGGGAATTCCAGCAATTGCTCATAAGAAATTCAGTATCAGTATGGGAGTCCTTTTAGCAATGTAAGTCTTATATAAACAAGAGATTCTTCATAGAAAACATGTTGTAGACATAGGCATGCTACACATTGCATTCTTTTGCTGAATGTTCAAGTGAATAATTTTTGACCATGCTTATCTGTCTATACCATCAACTCACAGTAATGGGCACTATTAGTGCAACATTACAGGACAATCTGCCACGGGTTAGTGCTGTTGTTGTGGGATCTGGAAAGCTTAAGGCCAGATGACATTCACTCACAAAAACCCACTGGCAATTCTAACATGGTGCAGAAATGAATTTTAGGAAGAGAATGAGTGATTCCAGGTCGCATGGGTGTGAAGCAGTAGATTATTTTTAAATTTGAATATAACTGTTAAAACAATATGCAGGGAAATAAAACTCTCTCAACTAATGCCCAACAGATGATTATAGTCAAGATGATTGTCAGGTTACAACATTCATTACAACTCAGTATCTGATAACAACAAGAGCTAGAGTTCCTATTTTCTTTGTCGTTTTTATCCTTTCCAAACAGAGGGAGATTATTACTTTTATTTATGGACTATGCAGATGTAGTGCCAAAAAATAAACACTTTTTCTCTAAGTACAAAATAATTTGGGGATCAGAGTAGAAAGCTTTTAATCACTTCTACCAAAAATTATGCTAGACATAAATCAAAACCAGTAGTACTAATACGTGACACTAAAAAGAAAAACCTAAGGTATTAAAATGCTGATTTCTGCAAGATATTTCACTTACAAATCGACCTAAGGTCCTTTAAGGACAGCATAAAGTACAGCTTCAGATTTAATCAGGACACTCCTTATTTTCTCTTTTAAATGTCTAAAAGAGCTATGTCAAATAGTTGTCTTACTCATTCCTTATGGATTTTCCTTAGGGCCCATTATCAATCATGATCAGGCTAGGGCATTCTAAATTGATTGAATTCTAGCTGCAGGAACAATTTATAGACCCAATAGTACAATTTCTCAAAGATCCATGAGAGAGAAAAAAACTATACACCTTATAATTTAGATTTTAAGCAAATAGAAATATAAAAGAAACACATTGCTTATTTCCTGCTATTCAGATATGCAAATATCATTGACAAGCATTTTGAAAACCCAAAACCACCAGCAGTGTCCATTTTAACTTTTCCTTTCGTGAAATTCTACACCAGTGAATAATATTAATCTGAACTCAAACCTTTTCTTGAGTTAGCCTTTGTAGATGAATCCCACATGACAATATTGCTGAAAACATTGTAAGCATGTACTGTTGAATTTTGCATATTCCATTTGCCAAGGAATTTAGTACAGCTGTTAATCCCACTTTTTCAATGACACTCTGGAAAGCATTAGGCGAGGAATGAGTAATTCTGCATAAAGCCTACAAAAGTGAAAACAAAAAAATATTTAATGGGACTATTATCTCAAGAAAAATACTGGAAAACAAAAGCACATGGTGAGTTTTCCAATAGTTTAGGAACATAAGGAATTCATAGAGATTCATTCATAAAAAAAATAGGGGAAAAGACCACTTTTTTTTAAAGACCTGGAATTCTTCTAAATATATTGCTATACACTCTGTGCAGCTGAAATTTAAATATTTTATACACCAACATCAACATCAAACAGTCACATTACTCTTTTTCTCTAGAAAACAATAATGATGGAGCATCACAGTCCATGCTTAAGTCTTTTGTCAAGCACAGAACATAAACAGCATCAGATAACACTGTACTAGAAGGGAGTACAGGGAGAGAAAATACAGACATGGCACATGCTACAGAAATTATGGGCACCCAAAAAGATGGACATCTTCTCTCTCCCTGCTCATGGACAGTAACGTGATATGTAGTAGCTCAGTATCTAAAGTCTATCTTTAGCTCTAGATACTACTTCAATACAAGATATTTATTAAGAAACAGTGGTTAGTATAACAAACATGCAAACTATTCTCCAGATGGTTGATTTGCAAATATCAGTGATTAAAACAGTTTTAATAGAAAATGTAGATATTGACCAACCTCTAGAGAAGTGAGCACACAGCTATTCAGTGTCTACTAACTTAACTATCTCCTAACAACATGACCAAACAACCTTCAGAGTGGATTCATCTCCAAATCAACAGTTTTTCCTTTTGATGCCTGTGAAAATGCAACCTTCAAGATACTACAGCTGTTTTTTTTTCTCTCCAGATAAAGAAAATAAGACTTTTTAAGCACTAAAAAATTCTTTTTCTTTGGCTTGAATATACTGTTAGCATATAAGAACAGTTTATGTCAAATATTGGATTCACATGAAAATCTGAATGGTTTTCAGGAAAAGCTTTGAAGGCGACTCCCTTCTTTGAAATGTAGGTAATATTTACGATTTCTTTTTTCTCTTCAGACCAGCTATATTTAGAAATTGCTGTTTACTTGGTGTGCACTCAATAGTAAGGTCTCATTTAAGAGGAACTATAGACAATTACGCAGAATACTATCACCAGAGAAAAGTTTTCCGTGTAAGAACCTCAGAAACTGTCCAGTGCCCTCAGAAACATTACTCAAACTAGAAAATAATAAAAAAGAAGATGAAAGGCATAGAAGACAGTAAACCAGGAACTTGACAGACATTTTATTGATGTTGTTCATCTACTCGGCTCCTGTTCTTCCTTGTCCTTTCTGGTCCAGGAACCGTATCGATTGCAGCCTTTTACTTTTCTTCTTTTATTATTTTTTCCTCATCTTTTAAAACACAGACACTCAATCTGTTTCTTAGTACAGCATGCTCTATTTCCCCCAGGATACAATCCAGCCCTTCACCTCTATTCAGAGTTTTCAAAATGAGTGGGCAGGAGGTATGTGCATTCTCTAAAAACATCCTTGAGGGTCATACTCCCAATGAACTGCTGGGACCTAGGGACAGACTGTGACAAAGCAACATGGAGCTAACTTGGTGTGCTAATATGGTGTGTGCAGACTTTCCACTGCCTTAGATCTCTGCTACAGACCTTGGCAAACAAGGACAACCATAGCCACAGGCCACCAGATGACTTCCAGGGAAATCTCACAGGAAAGACATGGCTGTTTTCTAGGATCATACTGCAGCTTTAGTGGCAGCAGAAAAGCTCCAGCCCACCAACAGCCAAGGGGAGAAGCTTTAAATTCTCATTAGTCTGAATGTCACAGAACGCTCTGATATATGAATGAACCCAACACTTCAGCAGTAGAGCAGAAGATAGAATTTAAATGGGGGATAGAGGACAAAGCATTCTAAATCACTTCAGTAGGTCCAATATCTGGAGAGAACAGACAGAGATAGGTCAAAAGGTGGTGGAGCAGGAATTGGAAACTGATGATGGAAGAGGTAAGAGCAGAGTTCACATCATCATCTCCAGGCAGCAGTCCTGGAACACAAAATGTTCAGAGTGAGAGTAAGCTTTGGCACAGCCTTTCCTGGAATTGGCTTCTCCATCCTCACTCTCTGCACAACCTTAACCAGCACCTTTTCTCTCAGCAGCTCCAACCCTTGCCTCATGATTGTTATCCATCACTTCCAACTTCAGACATTCCAGGATTCTATGACCATCTCTTCCCTATCCATCTGGTCTTAACAGGCCACATGTGACTGGGTAGCATTTACTCTTTCAGGATATCTTCCATGTCTCTCTCAAGCTTGACAATGAATTCATTAAAGCATCTTCAATACACAAGTCTCTGAAAGAAACTGTTCAATACCAATTACTTAAGAAAATAACAAAAGAACCCAAATCCCCAAAAAGACTTTGTTGAGCTTTCTGAAATTAGTTTATTAGTTTCCATTTAACTGCCTTATGTTTTGTTACTTTCCTTCCAGCAGAAAAAGCCATCTCTTAGAATTTTTTTTTATTTTATTTTTTTTAAATAAAAAGCTTTCAATATACTGGAATGAAAATATTCTTCCTGCTGCTGAGTGTGTCAGAATATCACTTTGACATATTACAGATTTTTTTTTTCTGAGTCTAGCTAAATGATAAAAAGACATAGCTTTCCTACAGGCAAAATCTGTGATATTTACCTGAGGCATGTTGGACTCCAAAGTGAGAAAAAAATACTGAGACACAGTCCCCGTTTGCCACCTCTGACAGGCAGGACAAGGTAAAGTGTCATTTCTTGGCTCCAGAGACTGAAGACAGAATCTTCTTGATATATTTTTATTATTGATTGAAATCATCATAAGCAAAATTCCATAGCACCTTACTGCTGATATGCTTTGCAGGCAGACTGCAAACTCTTAAGTAAAGATGTGACAGATGTATTTCTTAACAGAAATGTATTTTTACATTTGGATATAGATGTCAGTTAAAAATAAATTCTTCAGGATACATTCAAACAAGACAGGAATGACTGCATAATAAAATGAAACAGGACACTGATGATGTCAGTTCATGTGGTCATGCAGAATAAAAATGCCTACATATCTGTAGCAACAATTTAATAAATGCAGGAATAATACAGTACATTCTAGCTGGAGAACAGATTACTATCTTCTTTTTTTAAATTAGTATGCCACTAAAATTTGCATAAACTTTACCTTGGAAAAGATCTGCCTGCACTAGAGCTCAATATCAATTGATTGTTATCAAATGAAGTTGAGATTATATATCCAAATGCCCTAGCAGGGTTAATAAGTAAATGTGATTTATATCAGGCATTGAGTAGTAAGTTTACCTACTTGTTACTTTAGCGTTTCACTGCAACGGAGCAAAAGAATTAAAGTATCACCTTAGTACATCCTACTTTAGAAGCTTCCTTGTTCAATTCACTTCATATAGAAGTATTAAACCTCAGTCTTCTGATAAAGGAAACAACCCCCAAAACAGTGGAGGAGAAAATCCAGGAACCCATTCAGATCCAAGCACACTTGTTAAAGTGTGCTTGATCTGTCTGAGAGGGATTCAGCTACATGGATAGCAATAATTTCCATGAAGACCAGAAAAACTAGAAGAAAGCAGTTTGACCAAGGATGTAGAACAGTGAATATGTCTTACTCTTGCAACTCTCCTCATGGCTGCTTTCATTCAAAGCTCTCCAATATGTTAATTTGGAGCAAGCCCTACCTCCAGCATGACAGAAACTTCAGTAAGTACGCAAGGGAAAAGTATGATCTCCAATAAGCCTATTTCCTTCACAGGAAAGGAAAGTTAGTTGGGAAGAGTTATGGTGTTGTTTCTATTGTCCATATGTACATTTATACCACAGATATGCACAAAATGTTGAAGAAACTTTTGCCTTAGATCTCAGTGTGCACATCCAACTTGGTCATCTTTGTAAAATGCTGGCCTCAACACCAAAGCACACATTGCTAGGGAACTTTGAGAGAGAAAAGGTAACAGAATGATAAAAAAGCCATCCTTCTTACTTAGATTGACAATTGCCATTGAAAGGATGTCCCATAGATCACCTGAGTTTCTTTAGGAAATTCTGGTAATTACAGCTATCATGACCTCATAAAATGCACTGCTTCATCCTAACAGATACCATCTGTAAGAAGGTTTCTGGAGTAGCTTCTGAGGACTTGTTAGTTTTGTAATACAAAGATTTCAAGCACAAGAAAAAAAAATCAGGAAGTATGAGCTTAGCAAAACCAATGCCATTCCAAGTCCCAGTGCCAACACGTGAGTGACAGATGATTCAACTTTGGAGTATAAATATAGTAATTTACTATTCATGTGACTGCATTCAACATCCCTGGCTGAACAAGAAGCCCATAAACATCAGGCTGCTCTGTCACAACTGTAAGAACAAGAGGCAAAAGAACTATGTAACTTACGATCTATGATATTTTCTGTCTTCTCACTTGGAAGAGACCACACAAACACCAGCACTGTTTGACTGCTCTGAACAATTAATAAAGCTTCACTGACTAGTACATAGTGGTAGCCATCAATGGACACAAAAAGGAGGAAAAAAAGGAGCAAACTAGGCTACAATAAGCCCTTCAGGTTTTAGCTTCCTCTTACATGTTTTCTGCTACCTTCCAGTTTTTCCAGCAGGAAGATTTTCTTCTCAGCAGTAGTGCTAGTGCTTAAGAGAGGCTAGATACCCATAGCATACACTATGACAAAGAAAAGACTTCTTAGTGGTTCACCTCAACCTTACAGCCTTGGGACGATCCAATGACCTGAGTTCTCAAAAGAGGCAGAGGACACAGCAGGACAAACAACAACCCACTCTTCTCATAGTCAACTATATACTCATCCAAGGGCAAAGCGAGCAAACCATTATGGCACTGATGACAGTAACTCTGAGCCCACTGCTACAGAAAGCCATAGTGAATCTACACTGATGACAAGTTTATTTTTGACAACCAGAAGTATAACTTTGCATATTATTGAGCATAAAAAAAGCTTTTGCCCACCTCGAGCATACTATACTGTCCAAGAAGAAACTGAGTTTTCAGTGAGGGAAAGAAAAAAAAAATAAAATAGCCCACTTACACTTCCTCTGGTGATCTTAGCTCAGTGTCTGAATGCAATTGAGACAGACAGTTTCTCCAGGATATACTACTTACTGCAGTACACAAAACAGGAGTAACTAGCCAACTGGCCCATTATAAATGGAGCCAGCCCTGGAAGTCTGCT
This sequence comes from Pardalotus punctatus, assembly GCA_013400915.1. Classification (NCBI taxonomy): domain Eukaryota; kingdom Metazoa; phylum Chordata; class Aves; order Passeriformes; family Pardalotidae; genus Pardalotus; species Pardalotus punctatus. The sequence goes on from VZTX01010060.1 coordinate 896,622, forward strand.
GTAGAATCAAGGGAATGGTAAATGACAAAGCACAGTTCTCCACATGGATAGCACAGAAACAAGAAGGAAATTTCAGCATGACTGATAAGAGATAAAAACCCCCAAAATACTATGACCTAGTAGCAAACGAATAACAACTGCCCAGTCTAATGATTGACAAGAACAGAAAGCACATGATACGAAACAACCCTTATAGCAAAAGTAGTGATAGGAGAGGATCAAGCAGGCTACTTTAAAAACTCAGTAAGCAAAGGAATTCATAACTCTAATCTCCAGTGTTTTACCCTATGTGCAGTTGTAACGTAAGCATAAAACTCACAGATCATATGGGTAAAGTCTCAAAAAGACCGTTTCTGACAAAGCAGCCTAATAGCCAGACTCACACACATACTTTACATATTTTGAGACTGACTATTCTCTACCCATGAAAGTTCTAAGACTGTTTTTGCCAAGAATTTCAGATGCTACACAGCAAAGGCTTCTGTAACATTTATTTTACTAAGTAAGTTTCCTGTTCTAAAATGCCAAGACATTTTCCCAATATTTGTGCAGTCTGTATTGCAGGCAAGACTCTGCCACAAATACACACTGAAATAAATAATCAATAAATATATATATATATTAATTATAATTTTATACATTTATTGTACCATTTATCTCTTCAGCCACACTTTAATAATTTTTTATTTCTCTCTCTTTTATTATCTCTATGCTAGATGTGTCTATGTGCATACTGCTGCAGCAGTGACACTGTCATTTTCCATTTGGAAAGCAATAGTAAATTCATTTGTGAGCCTGAGCTCTACTCAGAAAATCAGCATCCACTTATCACACTTAATTTAAAACAGTCAACATATTTTTCCCCTCTAAAATATTACCTCTATTGGTGGGTAATGCTTTTGTTTTCTCAATGAGAATCATAGGAAAGTTTGGATAGGAAAGGACTATAAAAGGCCATCTAGTTCCAACTCCCCTGCTATGGGCAGGAGCAGCTTCCACTAGACTGGGTTACTTAAGGCTCCATCCAACCTAGCCTTGAACACTGCCAGGCAATGGGGAAGCCACAGCTTTTCTGGGCAACCTGTGCCAGTGCCTCACCACCCTCTTAATAAAGATTTTTTTCCTAATATCTAACCTAAACCTATTTTCTTTTGGTTTGAATCCAATTCCCCCTTGTACTGTCACTACATGCTCTTGTAAAAAGTCCGAGAAATATGGTTAAACTCACAGTCCTGCTAAGTATTTTCTACCTCATAAACCTTTTTGTTCCAAACTTTCTGCATGCATGTCATTGCTCTGTTTGTCTTGTTATCATTCTGTATTACCCTAAAAACTCAGGGCAAAGACTAGACCCTGACAATTTCATAAAAAGTAACATGTTGTATTCAACTAAGTCTTCTAAACAAGTCTTTGATAAAGAGAATAAACACTTCTCATTTAAAACATCACAAAAAAACCAGAAATTTCAATTTTGCAAGAATTTAATAGATTCCATATAAGGAAATATATGTTCTGGAAAATGATGAATCACAAGAACTATTCAGAAGCCCTGAATAAATGAAGCCCTGAACTGTAATAAATGCACTTTTCAATTTCACAAAATTTTCAAATATATTTTAATGTCGTCTGAAACATAAATACACAAACATACAGCAAACATGCTCATATTTCAGTTTCAATTCAGAATGTTTTCAGACTAAACGCTAAAGCATTACGCTACCACAAAAGGAAATTCCTTACCGAAACAGCAGTTATCTTCAAAGAATCTCCTGTAGAATGTGTGAAAAGATACCACAAGACAGGTCCAATTTCTCCTGTAATAAATCCTTGTGCATGGCATGAGCGAGTAGTACAAACATTTTCAATTATCTTTGCTGCTAAATGGTTCACTACCCGCTCTTCCTGTAGGAAGGAGAGGAAAGGAAAACTCATATGCAAATGTTTCTAATTTCTTTGTAAATTACCACCTATGTTGTCATTTTATTCAATGTATATTGTTCTTGGTGTGGTTTCTTAATTCTTTTTGACACTTGCCAAAGTAATTTCTCAAGAAACCTCATCTGATGATGAAGTTATGTTCACAGATCCTACTTCCCCCCACATTCTCTTCTACTCCAAAGACAATTTAATACAAGTATAATTTAATAAAAAACCTCTCAGTTCCAAATAATCAACCCAAATTAAATACAGTCATTAAAAATGAAAGCTTTTGTTATGTTAGAGGTGTTCCATGATCAGTGCTTTATAAATGAATGAATTTGTGTCAAAACTCAACACTACAAAATGCTCTGAATGGCACAATTATGAGACACACAGTTACATTAGGCAAAAAAAAAAATACATTAAACCCTCTTTATTCAGAAGAGTCAGAAAGTCCTGGGATAAAGAAAAAGACTTCTTGCAAATTAAGTTATTCCATAACTCCCTTCTCTTCTTCTGAAACAGACAATCCTGACCAATACTTAAGATAAATTATTAGGTCCCATTTACTACAAGAAGTCCTAAATTTCCGTATGAGATTCTGAATCCTTCATATTTTTAGTACTAATCAAAAAATTCTCACTTAAAATCAGTCTTTAACAGAACTGGAACACACATTGCTGATGTTATTTTGGCTGTGCATTGCCTCACCTCATCTCAGTCTTGAGCTACAAAAAAAGTGAAGTCTTTCAACAGTGTCTTAAATAGAATCTTGAATTCAGCAAGAATGAATTTTAATATAATTTTTATAATTCAATTTGTCCTCATAGTCTGGCTCCACAAATAATTCATCATAATATCGAATTGATTTCTTTCTTAAACTAATCTCTATATTGGCCTACTAAGCTTTGGATTTCTGACATTTATCTTTACAATCAGAGCCACCAACAACTGTGAGCAACGATAATGAAACCTTTCAGAAAGTGGTACAAAAGCCTTGCAGAAGGGGAGAACTTATACTTCATTAAAAATATATCCAGTATCCACTTTTTCTTCTACTAGAATTCTAAAATATAGATTTTATGTGTAGAAATAGTTGGAAACTCTAGTATAATGCTGTCAAAAAAAAAAGGCTATATTCATCATTTTGAAGATAATCCTTCCTGTTCTTCCACAGAACTGCAGCTCTACTCAAAATATTTAACAGAAATAGCACAGTCAATTTCCATCTAAACTGGTTACACTTATATAAAAACTCCTCTGAATTCTGTGGTCTTCTTTCTTATTTGCAGCCATAAAACCAAAGAGAATTCAGGTTTCTCTCTTTTTACAGTTTTCATTACTGCAAAATTTTGCATCATTTTGATCTATTAAAGACCTAAATACACAAATACTCATACATCTTTACTAAAATGAAAATTCTGAAAACTTTTTATAAATAATGTTCAGTTTCAATCTTTTTCTGTGAATGATACTTCTGCATTTCAGTGGGGTTTTTTGGGGGGTACAGTTAGGGTAAAAATACATGGATTTATCAAATTGACTACATGCATTTAACAATCAAATCCATAACTGAAACGTAATATTCATGTTAAGTCTCTCTTACGTATGAAGTGATTATTAAGACTGCCAATTGGGACTCCACTCCTAATTTAAGCAGGCATAAACAATTAATAAATGAATTACAATCCCATTAATCATAATCAAAGTAACATACAGTGGATAATAGCTATTATGAATGTTAACAAATTTCCAGATAAAATTAAAGATTTTCTTTGCAAAATTTGGTCCTGAAGATGTGCTTTATTTCCTTTCAGCCACTGATGAGATGAGTTATGCCCTGTTCCAGACTGTCCTGCTACTTTGACTACAAAATGGTCATGTATCACCACTGTGCTCTAAAAACTCAATGATGCTGTCAAAGTAATTCTATTTGCTGCCACCTGAGACCTTCCATTTCAGCTCCTCTGGTATCTATTCCTGAGCATGATCTAAGCAACAAGACTTGTAGGATTTTCTGCTTAATTAGCTGTCTGCAAGGGAAGCCTGATCTAAACTACTATTTGGCCTCTAAACTAAAGGAGTCATCTGGTAATGTTACCAGGACATAAGCTATTTTAGTGAACAGAAACGGATGTTCAAGATATGAGTAAAGCAGTTCCATATATCAGTAACTCTCTGTCCATATCATGAACTGCATTAAATCTAAAATTATGAAGAAGAAAAGAAGCACATGCTTTATTTTCAATGGGTTTAGGTTTCAACTAGTTTTATAAAATAGCACACTTAAAGATAAAGCTCCTAATTTTCAGTCATCTTGAACACTTGCCAATATATCTGTTTCCAGGGAAGGTAGGGATGCTTAGTGAAAAAGAGCCCTGAGTGAAAATGCAAATACTGGGAGGATAACAAGTTGCAAAATACTAAAAGAAAACTCCTTTTAATCAAGTATTTCCATTCTAACTGGGGGGAGGGGATTCAAATCAACATAATTAAAAAATCTACTTCCATTTTTTGGAAGTAACAGAATTTACTAAATATTTTTACTGACTGTTATAAATTTAACAGTGCACCAAAAATTTTGGAGGCACTGAAGTTAGTCACTCTGCTAACCAGCATGCTACCTAAAAATAGCATAACTTCATTTTGTTAAAAGTTAGGATAAAATATTTTATTATCTTTTAAAAGTAGGTTTACTAATGAAACTAAGTTGTGAGAAGCTGTTGACCCTATTGAAGGCAGAGAAGCCCTCCAGAAAGACCTGGACAAATTAAGAGGGCTGGGCAATTACCAACCATATGAAGTTCAAGAAGAGCAAGTGCCAGATTCTGCATCTGGGTTGGGGCAACCCTGGATGTGTGGACAGATGGGGGAATGAGTGGCTGGAGAATATCACTGTGGAAAGGGACCTGGGACTCCTGCTTGATGGCAAATTGAACATGAGTCAGCAGTGCCCTGGCAGCCAGGAGGGTCACCCGTGTCCTGGGGGCATCAGGCACAGCATCGCCAGCTGGGCAAGGGAGGGGATTGTCCCGCTCTGCTCTGCGCTGGGGCAGCCTCACCTCGAGTGCTGGGGGCAGTTTAGGGCACCACAATGTAAAGCAGACATTAAGCTATTAGAGAGTGTCCAAAGGAGGGCAACAAGAATGGTGAAGGGTCTGGAGGGGAAGTCTGGTGAGGAATGGCTGAAGTCACTTGGTTTGTTCAGCCTGGAGAAGAGGAGACTGAGGGGAGACCTCATCGCAGTCTGCAACTTCCTCGTGAGGGGAAGAGGAGGGGCAGGCACTGATCTCTTCTCTCTGGTGACCAGTGACAGGACCTAAGGGAATGGCCTGAAGTTGTGTCAGGAGAGGTTTAGGTTGGATATCAGGGAAAGGTTCTTCCCCCAGAGGGTGGCTGGGCACTGGAACAGGCTCCCCAAGGAAGTGGTCACAGCACCAACCCTGACAGAGTTCAAGAAGTGTTTGGACAATGCTCTTGGGCACATGGTGTGACTCTTGGGGTGTCCTGTGCAGGACCAGGAGCTGGACTCTGATCTTTGTGGGTTCCATCCAACTTAGGACATTCTATGATACTATGATCTTATATTATACTACATATAGATACATACACTTGAGTAACAGCATAATACTGATAAAGAAACATTGAAACATGAAGGATTTATTAGGGAGTAACACTGCATTCAGCATAATTCTTCTAAATCAAGTTCTAAATACACTTCTTCCTTTAATCTATGAAGACAGAATAAAAAGAATCTACAAATACGATTCTAAGAATTAAATCTTAATTTGGCAACAATTTGCAATATAAAGCCTTCAGAGAGAAGAGTAAATATGTAGAAACAAAACTTTTAAATACCTTTTGTGAATTTTTTTTAACATTCTGGCAGTAAGATGGAGAACTGATAACTAAAGATGAAATTAAAAAGATAACATATATGATTCACAGAATTACTCTTATCCTATAGGCAATCATGCCAGTAAAAAACTGATGTCTAAAGAAGAGATAAAAATGAGAATATATTGTGATTCAAACTGACCCTGTGATACTATAGGCTATATAATACTTTCTGAGAAAACAGTTGTGATTTCATTCTCCTCTCCTTTAAATTCTCCTTTCTCCTCCAAATTCACTATCAAGAAACTGTTCTGACTGAGAATGTATATTATAAAACTTACTGCCTTATATTATATTGGCAATTATTTTTAAAAGATTTCTTTTATTATTAAAATTTCTCATCTGTTCAGAACCAAAGCCCTCAGACTTACATCTTGCTCCCTTATAATGGAAGAAGTCCACATGAAAGAGGGAAATCTGTACTATATAGCTTTCTAGCAAGCTCTCATTTAATAAAAATCTTGCTTACACTGTCTCTTGCATATCCAAGAGACAGAAAAATCATCCTTTGTAAACTCATTCACTATTTCTGATTCAAATATATTCTCCAGGTGCCACTCTATAAAATGAGAGGATTATGCACCCTCTAAAATCCAGATACAGCTAACATGTCATTTATCTATGCAAGTGTATTGCCTGTATATAGTTTTTTTGAGATTCTATGAAGTTATTACTAAAATTGCATGTAATTGTGTATTTTATATTTACATGCCATTTGTGAGGAAAAATGGATAGATACAAAGTTTCTGAAAGATTTCTCAATTGTTCCACACTCCAGAAGACTGAAAAGGAGGCTTGCACACAGTTTTTGACTTCACTGTCTCGTTTCAGTGAATGACCTCATCAAAGCAACATAATGGTGACCAAATCAGAGAAGAAGAATAATAAAACATATCAAAAATTAGTTCAGATATGGGAAAGATTATCAGTTCTAAGACTAGGGAGGGATGTGAAATCAGGGGAAGCACAAAGGTCAAAGGATATACTGGAACATTAAGGGTGAACAGAAGCAAATGTAAAACAGAAACTAAAGCTGAGATTTCACTTAGTTAAGAGTAGGTTAAACCTTAAATATAATAAAGAGAAAAAAATATATGTAGAGTCAATGACAAGACTCAAGTAAGAGATAGTATGATCCATTCACAATCAAGTACATAATGGTACCTTTAGCAAAGGAGCTTTGAATAAATGAAGTAAAATGCATAAAAGAAAAATGGTTGTCACATTAGCATTAGGTATTAATATTAAATAAGAGTATTTCTGAAACAGAAAGTATCTTTCATGACTGGATACCATAGGAACTGTAAGAGCCACACACTTTAGCAGCAGAAATCAGGACCCTGCTATCTTAGAGACTGCAGATAAACATTTAAAAGTTGCACTTAGACAAATCTAGATGCCTGGAACAGGCATTTTGTGTCACTGTTGAAAACAGTTGTTAGATAAGATTAGTAAATAAATATCAGAATGTTTACTACATGCATTCTGACAGACTGCAACATTATACCAAGGCTAAACATGTCAAATCAAGCCTATCATTTACTTATTTATGAGTGTACCAATTGCCTTATTTTGACACATAATTGAACTCGACTGTTCTTTGTCTGAGCTGAAAATCAGCTTCTATCTCAAGTTAACAACACTGAAATGCAAGAAATATGAACTTGTGTTCCCCTACAGATAAAAGACTTTCCCAGTCTTCTACTCTATCACCCTAAAACTCCTTTCACTGACCCACACACTTTTTTGTCACTGTTAGATTTTCAGGGACAGAAGTGGAAATGACACTACCTGCATTTTCTGAACATTTTGTTCCTTTATAAGTAAATAAAAGTGACACACATACATTTCAAACTTCTTCCTGTTTTACTGTTCTGTTTCAGAGGGCAGTTCTGCTTTGATAATTACAAATCTCATAAAACTTCAGAAATCCAAGAACACTTCAAAGTAGTTCATAATGAAACTGAAGAACAGCAAACTTACCTTACAAAACTCAAAGCTATATAAACTATAGTACTGAGTGACATGAACTGGTCTTATTTTCTTGAATTCTTATTAAATATATCAAATAAAGCTTCTTAACTGACAATAAAAACTAGAAGTGAGTATTTTTAATGCTTATACAATGCATAGTGGTAATTCAGACCTTATTAGAAAAAGTTAGTTTACCATTTTCATAAATACTGAGACAATATGCCCATAATCACTTCAGAAAAGAGCCTGATGTAAAATTTACTTAACTGAGTTTAGAACAGTTATAATTGTTTTATTATTTAAGTATAATTATTATATTTAAAGTCTTAATGTAAGAATGCAAAGCTTACCTACCTGTAATAAACAGAAGCTGGCAACAAATGTTTTCAGAGCTGCACACCCCCAGGACAAGAGGTAATGGCCACAAGTGAAAACTCCAATCATAAACAAGTAAAAACCATTTCCTATGAAGGTGGTATAGGCGTTGCTCAGGGAGATTGTGGGACTATAGGCCTTAGAGACATTCTAGAGTTAAATAGACATGTCCCTGAACAACCTGATCTATTTAGATCTACAGTGAACAGGAGGTTGGAACAGATGACCTCCAGTGGTCCATTCCATCCTAAAATGTTCTACAGTTTTACAGCTTCAAACATGTTTTTAAAAAAATGTATCTACATTACAAATGAGCATCCTCACAAACAGAAAGCGCAGAAGTGCACAGCTGTACTTGGCTAGCCTAGACATAAATATAATTAAGCATAAATTTAAAGTTAATTTGAACTATTGCATGGCAAATGTATTTCTATTTTGTGTCATTTTTTCAAGAAAAATATATCACGATGAATTATTAAGAAAAATTTGACATGTTTCAGGACTAAGAAGTGATTTTATTCTATAGGAATAAATTAGTGTCTTATGGATGTCTTGATTTAGTTCCTCTACACTGTGTATTCAGAAATAACAAGTCTTCCATTACTAAATTTATAATTAAATAGCATCTCACTTACGTGCCTTAGAGTGACATCTTACTCTAATTATGAGCTTGAAATAGTCCACAATACAAACTCAGTTCTGTGTTCTTGGTCACGTGAAGGTTCGAAGATATTAAAATGCATCTAGGCTCTTTCTTTATTAATCACAATCTGTAGGCAATAAAGATCTCAAAAAGGAAGGAAAAAAGGTATTTCCTCTTGCTTTCTACCCTCCAGCAGCCTCTGACATGTTTTCTGCCTTGAGCTTTGCCTTGGGCAAAAACAAAGTCAAGTGGTCTCATACAAATAGTGAATGTAAACCCTCCACTCAATTCTTTTTCATTTTACTAATGGAACTATATGCATATTTTTCTTCCCTTCTTCTAGCAAAGCTAAGCCATCACCAAAACCAATGAAGAACACAGTACATCACATCTATGAGAATAAACCTAATTACTACTTTTTGGCCACAAAAGAATACTGACAAGCCAGTAGGATAACAATGCAGTTTAAAAAAACTGTGTATCAGCCACTTCAAGAAAGAAACTTAAATCTTGCTCAAAGATTTACAAAGATGTATGAAAATCAAATTGCAAGAGGACAGCACAAAGTGTCAGAACATTTCTCAAAAGATGCCTACATCATTAACAGATTTCACATTTATTAACAGTAATTTCTATTTGCTACCCATTTCCCCCAAAATAAGCAGCAATACATAAATGTTGAATGTACAGAGAACAACACTGCATTAATCTCCAGCTTAGGTCATGGTCTTATGATTATTGAAATTCAAGAGCAATACTTGGTTGACAAGGTACTGCAATGCTGCAGGCTACAATCCTCACACAATGCCTAAAGGGTTATTACTGTGGAGAAATTCTACTGAGGACCATGAAAGAGCCTTACCCCTTCCTGAAGACACCTCATTAGCACAGTGTAAGCAGCTGAGGGAACAGCCCAGCATTCTCTGGGGTGCTCCCCTTTTTCTTCCTGAAATGAAGCCAACGGCACAATTGATTGAATCAAAAAATCACAACAATCTCAGTCACATAAAAAATAGGTAACATGTTTTTAATAAGGTTCATATTGTACACATTTGCAATTAACATATGCAATTAAATATATTAAGTTTCAGGATGTTATTACTATTCAATTTTATTTCATGTGCAGCACAGAGAATGATATTTTATTAGCTTATTTAAATATCCAAAATCCGTAACAGAATTTGTCCTAATATTTCTGCATTTTATCAATTCATTCTAATTCACACAGACACAAAAGTGTCTGTTCTTTCATTCCTCTCAACCATTTGGAGTACTTTAGAAAGAGACAACTAACTATTAAGAGTAGAATTGCTTCTCTTTAAATGTGATTTAATTATACCAAACAAACACAATTAATTTTTTTCTAGTAGTTACAAAAAAAGTAAACTTTCTTTTGAAAAAAATGCTCAAAGCCATACAGAGAGATACGAAACATTTAAGAAAACTTACTGTATGGTATAGCCCTCAGTAAATATGAACACTGTTCCAAGATCTTAATGAATATTTCCTTGAAATCACCCTGTTAGAGAGGCTATCTCAGTAACAGTTGAATAAGGGTTTAATTCTTCCATTAGAAGTGAACTCCATTTCCCCCTGTGCCTGCAACATCCTATTGTAAAATTTTAACTTTAAAAGGGGACACTTGGATATCATTGAGATTTAACTGCCACAACTTCCATATCCAGGCTAGTAACACAAAGCTTTAGCAAGTGGAAAAAACATAGCCTCTTTTGGGAAAGAAAGTGAGAAATAATAGGCATTAGATGTGTGAAGATGATAGGCCACAAAATCATGAGAAACTTGTTTTAGTAAGTAGACAAAGGATGACAAGCAATAATTTCTTCAGAATTTATACAGTTCTTGAACTCTACTGATTATACTCTCAAATTATTTTTAGCATTCTAATTAACTGGTTTTAATAAAAAGGATAGGATGGGCAAGATGGGGGTTAATGATGCAGAAACAAATGATACTTTCTAAATTTGCTGATTTCTGAGTGTTTTACAGTAATTCAACATATATGATATGATCATTTCAGGCATCTAATTAAAGCATGGCAAATTAGCATGGAAGACTATTACTGAATTGTCTAGTAAAATTAATTTTCCTTCTTTGTTGAAAACAAAACTTTATTTGCCACATATATCCATAGAGAAAATAAGTTTGTTAAATCTCCCATTTGTAAGCTTTGTTTCTGCTAACTTTGTATTAGGAGGTATGGGACAATATGGACAGTAATGGCAAGAGTGGCCTGACATCCAGCAGACACATTGGATCCACTACATTCCACCTCCTCCATCTGAGATATCTGAGTACGAACATCCTGACATGCCAACACAGTTTGTCTTCCAAGGCATTGTGTATAAGAAAACACAGTCCAGGTTTCAAGAAAGTAAAGGCAAGTTACTTTCAAACAGGCAAAAGTGGAATCTTTTCTACCTGGAAGAGGCAGGACAAGACTAGGAGTCAAAACAGAGTTAAAATGACAATGTATGGTGGAAGTGGCATGGGTCTGTTTCTCATTGTATTCACCTAATTTAACCAGAATTTTTTTCAAGTTCTTTTGTAACCAAACATATTAAATGTACTATAAAAAGCCCTAAGAAATTGTGCAGTCCTAAAACATTAATAGTTCTTCCATTCTTCAAACTGATTAATGACTTTCTGGAAGGTTTAATCTCTATTTAGAAATAAAAAAAGGCAAAAGGGGTATAAAACTTAGTACCATTCTTAATTACCTAAACATAACATACACCATTTGACACTTATTAAACTTAAATATATCACCAAACACTGGGGAATCTTCCTACTTTTTGCTCACAGCCCATGTTGATTTTGATTAAACTTTGGGTTCTGCACCCTAATAACACAAACAGCACAAAATGAATAAAAATATTATATAGAACTTGAAAGTTTTCCCCCAAGGCAATCCACTCAAGAGTATCAGAACATAATCCTTGGAGTCTGTTCATGCTACTTGTGAATTACTCTTGGCTTCATTTTGGAATGAAAATGCAAAGATGGAGTGTAAGATCTTACCTATGAGATCTCATATGCAAGTACACACACAATATCAGAGTTTAGGATTGCACAGGACCATTACAATTATCTGAATATTTGCCAGTATTTTCTAAGCCATAGAAGTGCAAGCAGCAACCTTGTATTTTACCTCATGAACCTAAATAGCTGAACTTGATTTTAAGTATTTGATAATTTATGATTTACCAAATGTTCATATGAAAAAGAAAAGATCTTTACCATTATTTAATATTAAAATTATGGCTGGACCTAGAAACACTTCACAAAATCCCAGATGGAATAATAATACATAAAATCAGCCATGCCCTCAAAAACTTACAGATTAAATGAAAATATTTAGCAGTTTGATAAAACAATCAAGCACACCAAAGAAGGATCAAAATGGAAGAAAACAAGAAAAACAAGCATATAGTCCTAAATGAATTAGATGCAGTTATGATTTATTTTTCTTTATTAGTCAAATCATAAGGTTTTGCTGTTTAAAGATATAAGCTGGCAATAAACATTCTTTCATTTATTATATTACCCCTGACTTGCTATATGATCTTGGCAAGGTCATTCAGCACTACTGTTCAGCAGTTTAATTGAGAAAAAAAATGCCTACAGCACTACAGTATTCTGAAGTTAAATACATATAGAATAGAAAAATAAAAAGTGCTTTTCTTAAAATTGAAGGGTTGCTATCTCCAAGCATACAAATCACAGATATTTTTGAAATTCTACCAAGACATGGTGTCTTGATTTCATATGCGTCCAAATATTTATTCCTATACTCTAATAATTTCTTAGCTATAACATAATGCAACCCATTTATACATATATATATATTATATATATATATATATATATATATATATATAACCAACCCTGAAACATGACAGAGTTGCCATTTAAACGCAAGTTGTCATGCTTCAAAAATTGTGAAGTTCATACACAGACTCAAAAATCTGTCAGTTCACATTTTTAGAAGGAAAAAATCTGTGCAAATAATTTTGGTGTTTTACAACAAGTGTTAACAGAATTGTTTCAGCTATCAGAGTTTAATTTCAAAATAAAATCAAGTAATGCAAAATATTCCTGCCAAATACAATTTTCAAGTTGGAGTTTTGTTTGATGACAGCAGATACAAATCTTTGCTGCTCAGGAAAATGAGAAAGTATTAAAACCTATAAACTGTGACTGTGGATGTATTTTTCAGAAAACAAAATTTCTCATTATAAGACTAAGTTCTGTTAGTGTGTATTTGACAAATACTTTGGCAGTTGTCCAACCAAAATAGGACAATGCTTGTTATTGTACGAAAACCAAGGCAGCCACTACATCTTGTGGAACATGCAAAGGAGCTACAGGATAAAGAAAATAAAACATGGAAGTTCAGTGCAAAGCCATAACTAAAGCCAAAATAACAATGCATTTGCTACTTTCACTCCATCACCAATTGTCACCAATTGACTTGTTAGTGTCAGCATTCAGAGCTATCAGGTGATGCGGATAATACAAAGGCTTCAGAGAAGCCAAGGTTAGACTTTTTCTGCTTGAAGACACCTTTGTTTCTATTAAGTAAAAGAGTATTTTACTCTTTGAATAAGGCAAAAGAAATGTGATGGTTTAAAGGAGCTGTCAACTTCAATTCTTAATATGGACAGTATCTCTTTTCTACAAATAACCTCTGCTTACTTTTAATGTGAATCTACTACTTCTAGACTGAAGGTTTAAATGAGTTTTAATCAGGAATAAACACAAGTCCATTTGAAATTAGTCAAGATCATTCACTTTCCTTTTCCACAGTGCTGTGAATCCAACCATGCTACAATAAGATCTATAATGGACTATATATCTATATATAGATATACCAATATACTAATTTATTGATATTATTATTAATTTATTTATATTATAGGCTGTCCTGATACATCCTGTTTAATCAACATCTCTAGCCTAGATGTTCGAACCCTTAGATCTGCCACTTGCAGGCCAGCAGTGTTTACAGGGGTCGATTAAATCCTTTTATGAAGTTAAAATTCTACACTTGAAGAATGCTGTTTAATTAATCTCAGATAAAGCAAACGATTGGACTAACATGTTTCTTAAATTAGAATAAGCATTAGAGAAGATAGAAGGACCGGAAACTGTTGACTATACAAATGACAAAGTAATTTGATTTTCTGGTCCACTTTTCCATGGGAAATTTTTTCACATTTACCAAATTTTTAAGGACCACTCACAGTCTTACCTTGCTGGCTATGAGGTAAAGCAGCTCCCCAAGTGCTGGTAGAAAGCATTGCTTCAATTTGCTGTTTCTGAAGTTCTCTCTGATTAGTTCAGTTAAAAGTGTAATCGCCTAAATTAAAAAAATCAGTCAACAGAACAACACATGTAGTATTTTGTCAAGCAAAATGTATTGCTAAAGGTAAAAAGCTTTATCTCAAATGCCATCTTACTGATACACTCTTCAGTTATGCTGAAGAGCCATTTGCAAGTGATTTAGTAAACATTGCAAGACAAGAAAAAATAATTGTTACAAAACATTATATATGCAATATGGAGAAAAATGCAATAAGGAATTAGTCAAGGTGACAAATTATCAGCTACCTGTTCTTTCATTTCCCTGAGGACAACAGAAAAAGATCTGCCAGGAAAAAAAAAAAAGCCTACTTGCAGTTCCTGTGTTTCTGTCAGAAGATCTGAAAGTTCTCACCATCAGGTTATGAAAAGAACAAACAACAAGAAATCTGTAATGATGTCTTTGTAGATATTATATAAAGGATAAGAACTATTAAAGTTTTCTCTCCTGATCTCTAAGTTTACAGGTGACTTACTCTGTAAGAACAGGACATATAATTGTAGTTGTTTGTATTTCATTAATTTCTGTATGCAAAGCTATATATGTGTGTGTGTGTATATATATATTCGTGTGTTATTTATAATGAGGAGGTGGAAGGAAATTAGAAAATTTGATTCACCTTGTGCAGGTGACCTAGTAAGAAATCACTTTCCTATGCAGAAGTATTTGGCAGTAAAACACTTTTTCTCCCTTGGACTACTGAGTTTTTATCCTCAACTTCCCTTGTTTTACTTCACCTTCTGACCTTAGCAGCTTCAAAACTCCAACCTTTTTACAGCAAAATCATATCAAAACTGGAAATGCAGTCTTCAAATCAAAGCAAGAAGATCTACTAAACAAACTTTGACCTTCTCCCCATTTTTTTATGTAGTCCTATGGTCATTAACTGTTTTCTTTAACTGCTTTCAGAGCACCTCTACAAATTTTATTCAGGAACTTTAATTAGCTGCCATTCCAGAGAGAGCTTCACTTCCATATTTAAGAAATAAATGTATCAGTAGGTTTTAAAGCTTCTAATATGTCAGCTTGAGAAAGTAGCAGTCAAGTTGATTCAAGTGCAATTCTGCATAAAATGATGAACACATAATAACAGCATTTTCTCCTTTATTAATTTCCCTTCTAGAATTATACAGACTTACTCTTGCTCCCCGATGAAATATATTTTGAGAACTACTTTGACTGCAGAATCAATACCACTAAAAGTACCTTGTCACTGTGGCATTAACAGATATTACACATACCCAGTTAACATCCCTCAACTTTGCCTCTTTAGACTGAGGGTAAACATGCCATGAGATAGTATTTAAACTGTACAGAATTGATGAACAGTGTGATAACATGATCTGCTGACAGTATTTCCACCACTAGCTAGGCACGTCAAATCATCATGACACCTAAATTACACTTGTTTGTTTGCAGGCAGAAATTAAACAAAATATAAATCAATTTGTACATCTCCTATAAAGGATCAAGGCAGGCTGCTCAAAATTACCAGTTTTAATGATGACTCTCAACCAGCAGAAAACCCTGTATCAACACTAATACTGGTTTGCACCTGCAATACTTGTTTTCCCAAAGCATGGTTAATATATTGGTAAATTTTTAATGAAACATAATCTAAATACATTTATGTGTGCAGTCCTACAATTCTCTAAATCCTATGTTCTGTTAAATAAAACCATGATTTAACCTTTGAGTATAGTAAATTATATATTCACTACATTCACCTGTACCAAGTTCTGTTTGGCTGCCTTACCACTCAATTGAAGTTTAACAAAAGTCATTAACATTAAATATACTAGCTAAGATTATCCACTTTCTGTGTTTTGGGTTTTTTTTTGTTTGTCATTACAATTAAGAATAAGATTTAAAATGAATGAAAATCCAAGAACAGTATTTCATACTGGTGAACAGAAATTACTGTTTCTCACTCTCCTTCAAGATCCTAGGACAAGTTATTATTTTTATTCTGAAGAGATTCTAGTTATTATTTTTATTCTAAAGTGATAAGGAAGCAATTCTTCTCATATATGAATGAAAATAGAAGTGAAATTGAGTTAATCAAATTAAGAAGTAATTTCCTTTCTTGTGCACTACAAAAAACTGCCAAAAAGCTAGTTAATACTGCAATAAATGCAAGTTTTTATTTGAAAGAAATTGTTTATTAAACAAGAGGGAAGATGTGTCTGAAGAAATCTGTGCTATTAGTGACTGACTTGTGCTCAAATTGTTACATCTTTGTTAAAGAGAAACAGAATTTGCATGAAATCTTATCGTTCTTATCTTCATCTATTATAATTAATTTGTCCATTAAGGGTTAATTTTAGTAACTGTAAGAAGATCCATAACAAGAATGGAGTACTATGGGAGAAGGCACTGAACATTAAATAATTACCACACATTACAGAGGATACTCATAATCTCTTAAATACAAGTCTTTATTTACCACACTCAGCTAATGGTCTCATTTTCTCTAGAGCACACAAAGCAGGGAACTGCCCTGTGATTTCCCTCTGTTCCCTGTACACAATTAAGTAATCAAATATTAGGCAAGTGCAGGAAATGGGGTTCACAGAATATGTCACATACTGAACTGGCAGTGTCTGTGCCAATATCCTATTTAAGATCTTCTTGTGTCCTCTGCAATGGAAGGTATGAAAAAGGAAGTTGTGATTAATTTATCTGTATTATAAGCACAATTATACAGAAACACAAATATTTTTATAGAATACATTTAATATTATACAAGACGTTCATCATTTTATGAACATATTTTAAATTACCTAAAAGGAGGAAGACAAACTGTTTCCTGCTCTTGACAGGACACTTCTAATCTTGACACTAGTGATTTGCACAAGATTTAAAATATTCTTTCATCCTTTCATAAGGAAAAATACAAGGCTTGAAAAAGAAATCTGCCTAGACCCTTTGATTCAATGTTAAAGGGTGGTATAAATTTTAGGTAAAAAAAGTACCACAGTGTGTGTGGGAAAATGCACAACAGAAAAATCATATTTATTCTAACTATAGACTGACAAATAAAGTCTCCTTCTTACCTATAGTTCATTCTTTTTGCTTTCAGCCTGCCTATATTTTCCCTTTCATAGAAGTAAACAGTAATGAACTGCAAGTCCTACACTGTCTAGTAAAAGCATCTTAAATTTAATAAATTTTACCTACACCTTTTACACTAGCTGTCAAACTGAATAGATATAGTATAGTTATAAGAAGAAAAAAAGGAAGTTTCATATCTGGACAGACAGTCATTGCCTTAATTTACAACCATAGTGTGTGGAGTTGATCTATTACCTGTGGCAGATTCTCAATCTATTTTAAGCTGTATCTAGAAGCTTCTCTGCAGTTTCAAGAGTCCAGAAGAAGTGAAAATTACAGCATATTCAAAAGAAGAAGGTATTTTATACCTTAACACGTAGAGTGGCAATGTACAGATTTATAATATTACTACATCTTTGATCTACCAGTATGACTGTCTGCAAGTATTAGTGGAAATTAAAATATATTTGTAATTCTGCAAACCCTTACAGTGATAAAAGCTGTCTATGCCTCAAGCATAATGGAAATTATTTTTTAGTTCATTTTCTTGTGAGTGCACACACATCATGTAATGTGGGCAAGTAATGGCAAAGCAATCTGACTTTTCTCTGAGAAAAGCACTCTCACCAGGCTAAGAAAGTACGCCATGGCTTTATCGCCACCAACCAGAAAAGAAATTAGACTAGTATTCATACAAAGTACTCATCTTTAAAAGGGTACATGAAAAAAAAAAACATACCAGCTTTCTCTGAACATCTCAACTCAAACTGGGTCATGAAGTAAGGAGGACTGAAGGAAAGTCTGGCCATCAGACTATGGATGTGGCATTAATTACCCAGAATATGGGGATGGGGGGGAGCGGAAAGAAAGAAAATGAAAAACATATTGCAGCTCCTCTAGAACTCCTCTAGGGAACAATATAAGATGGAGGTGTAACATTTTTTCAGGTGGAATATAATGCAAAATTGATTCATTATGAAAACTCTCATCTTTTTAACTTTTCCATAACTGCTGGAGGAAGAGGTCATAGTAGATGAGCAGCCAAAACAGATGTCATGAACTCAAAAGGAGGTTAAACTTGCTTTGGAATTCAAGGTCTCAAAGGGACAAAATCTGAAACAAATAGTAGCAATTAACTTACAAATCTGGTATATTTACTAACAAATCAAAAATGCCTGTAAAAGTACTGTTAACAAGCTTTGGAGTTTGTTCATTTGCTGGTTTTTATTTTTAAGAGAAAAAATGCTATTTCTTCTCCTAGTCTGTCATGACAGTTGCATGATTACATGAGCTCAGTTGCAGATGTTCAAGAACACATCTGATTTCCACCCCAGCCCTTAAGTCTGAAGCTTTTTAATGACAAGAAGAATCAGGTAAAAATATTTGTCTCTAACAGCAAAGAAATCCTGTTTTCATTTTTGCCAAGAGCACAGGAAGAAAAAGATTGCTCAGGAGCCCAAAAAGCAAAGATTTCTGCCTTCAAAACTGAGGTCAGTGGCAACCAACTGAAGCTGGTTTACCTTGAAAGATGTAAGTAGATGGAACTAGAAATCAGTCTCCACAGAATAAGGGTTGGCATGCACATCCAAAGAAGAGGTATTTTTCTTTCTTTTTTTCTCTTTTCTTCCTTGTTTTTATTCTGGTCTTAAACTGAAGTAACTCTAAGTCAACTTCTTTCAAGCAGTGGGCCTATTACCCACGTTTTAGAAGCCATGCTGATGACATTCTTAAAGACCAATGCTCATCAATTAAAAATCCATGTAGAATATTTCAGATTAATTATTTCTTCACAGAATATCTCATATTTAAAAAATAAAATTATAGGGAGTTTTCCACAAATTTTCTTTGAAATTAGTTCCCCTTGAGTACTGCAAATTCCTTCATTCTGCTCAGTGAAGATGCAAACTGGATAAAACAGTTCTTCCCTACAGAATTCCTTTTTAAATGTGTTTCAGATCAAAATAACTTTTTTATTCCCCTAGATGATAGCTGAAAAGTCTGGTATTTAGAAGAAAAGCTAGAACTACAACTAATATACAAGTGAGCTTGCCTAACACTGAGTCTGGCTTGAGTGTCTTTTAGCCCAGTAATCAGAAGACAGCAGGAAATCAGGCTTTTCAGCTACCACCAGTGTGCAATTTCTATCACAAAAACATGCTGTAGCCTAATTGTGTCAATCAGGCAAGTATGTGCTTTAGAGGAAAAGGCTGGATTATTTTCTTCTGTTCCTAGTCTATGATTTGATTAATTTCCAAGTGCAAGACAAAAGGAGGTGCAAGAAGGGCTGTCTTTTACATTCATTCTTTAAGGTATGAACTTAGTTGGAAGAACTAAACAGTTCAGTATGCAAATTGTACAACTTGCAAAGACCCAAAGCTGGTTGGTGCAAAAGAAAACTAAAGTACCAAAAATATATTAAAACCAAATTCTCAGCTATGTCAAGCTTTAATAAAAAAATTTAGAAAAAGAACTTACAGCACACCACAAAGAATTGCAATATTATATGATGTGACTTTGCAAACATCACACAAATAATATCAAAATTATTTCAGGAAATAGTTAAGGCCTTACACAGATATGTGTTTTCCAAAGTTAATGGAAAAAATAATTTGTTTCATGTCAAGAAGCTTAGGCACAAAATTTGTTTCCATGTGGTCTCTCTTTCTCACAGCCAGAATGCCAACTGCGCATTTTCTTTTCTGTATGTATTTGACGGTTCTGCTGATACTGTAGCAATGTAAGGAAATCAAATATTTCACTTCTTCCACAGAAAATAAAATGTTCCTGCTAAGTTATTTTAACTACAGAAACAATATTCCATCTAGTTCAGCTAGCCTTTCACACCCCAAATGTATCTCCAGTGTATATGACATATATGACATCTATACATATCACTTCCAGAGATATAGATATTTATCTGCTAAAGGGAAGGGTCCTAGGGGTACAGATCTTCATTATCCCAAAAATAACAGACTTGTAGAAAAAAAACAAACAAAACCAACACAGCAGTTTTACTATCACAAGAACTAAATTGAAGACTATTGCAAATAGATATACTGGCAGCACCATTGATATAATTTATTGGAAAAATGTACTATTTGATCTTTCAAAGAAAATAGAGTAAATTTAATAGACTATGAAAACAGTGTCAATTAAATGTCTTTTAAAATGGTAGAGTCTTTGCTTCAGTCAGACAACAAATTTAAGAAAATTGCAAAAAGTGATTTATTCCTGCAATCAGCAATATATGTTTTCTCCTAGTTGAAAATTTCCTTGTTTTCTACTACCAGCTTGTTTTGGACTTCAAACATAAAGAAAGCCAAATTAATTGGATTGATAAAAATATTTTTTTTAGAGAGGAAAAAGGAGAATCTTCAGTTATGATAAAAGGTCTTAATATTTTCTCCATCAATCCAGAACTGCCACGTTTGACATATGCACTCTTAATTTAATTATATTTCCATTTTCTGTTTATTAACTCAGAAGAACTTTTCTCAAACACACCATGAGTTTCTGCTAATTTACCTGAGAAATGTCAATTTTTCATTTGTCTTCCTGCCACATGCCCCAGGCAAGTATGTAAGTTGTAATTCAGTGAACCAGGTTGTTGAAAATAAATTGAATAAATTTATTATAGAGGTTGGAAGTTTACTAGAAGTCACTCAAAAAACTTAAATGGAACCCGCTCACACTGTTACCAAAGTATTAAGTGACAATCCTGATTACGTCAGAAAGATAACTGTAAGGTTTTAAGCAATTTACAAAATATGTGTGTTTATGAACATGTGTAAGTACTCACACATACACTCTCCTACAGCTTCTATCTCCTGCCTACAGACTTTTTAAAATTTGGGTGGGTTTTGTTTTGTGTTGGTTTCTTTTCCACAGAAGAGATATCAGATCAAAATATGGAAAGGGCCCTTGGAGAAAACAAACAAGGATACACTAGAATTATGATCATTTGTGAGCAGACTCAAAAAGTTATTTTACAACAGAGCAACATTAAAACTAAGTAGGTTTGGAATAAATGGCTGAATCAAACCATTTTTATTTGAAACTCACTCCAATATAGGCAGACACGCACAGGCCTAGAAACAGGAGTTATCAAAGAGGTAAGCATGGAATATGACTTAAAATTAGCATTCTATATGAATTGGAAGGACAACAAACTGTAGACCTTGAACAATGTAGACACAATCAGCTAGCTGGACTATATATAAGAGTTTACAGGTCATAAAACTGCACCTGTAACAATACAGTTGCTTTCCAGCTGTGAGAAACAACCACTAAATTTTACTTCAACAAAAAGTCATAAATAAAAAGGCTCAAATTATATGGAGTTTCAATTTGGATGAAAACAGAAATCTGGATATTTCACCACTTTGACAAAGGAATCAAAGCTCAATATTACGGAGATACTCTGATATGCTGTCATCCTCCATGGGATATTTAATTAATTAATTTGGCCACAGAATACATTGAGCCAAAAGCTTTGCAAAGAAACTTGCAGTGAGAAGGCTGCAGCAGGTTCTCTGAACCCTTTAAACACTCACTAGAGCAGTGGACCCAGGTCTGTTAAAAAAAAAGGCACAACTCCCTAGGCCATAGTGTGAGACTGACATCCCCAGTTACCAAATTTGAAAGAGGTAAGGAAAAGGACTGGATCTTGCCACCAAAAAGGTCAGGCAGAGAACAACTCCAGGGTGGTCTCCTCCCAGACAGAGCAGGACACTGCTCCCTGACATGGAAGCACACTGTTACATTGCTCTATCATCTCTTAGTAGAATTACAGACTGGGTCTGAAATGCCATATCAGAGTAGTGGCATCCTAGGTGGCAGAGGGCCCTGTATATTCACAGACGGGAAAGGACAAGAGCTTCTGTTAATAAATACACCAAATTAGATATACATGGAAACAAGCCTTCCCAACTATGGAAGAATATTTTTCCTGTGAGATGAAGAACAGAATCTGGAAGGAATGGGGTTTTTTCATTGAATTTTAGTAACCAGTTTCAAAATCTAAATAAAAAATAAAAATTTAAAGTTTAGTGTTTTCCTAAGATAACTAAGAATGAAAAAGAGGAAATTATGTCTCCGATTTATAAAGGGCAAATCCGTGGGGGGAAAAATTATATTAAGTCAGGAAAACATATGACCTATTAAAATCGTTTATTGCAGCTGCACAACAGAAGAAATTGCACATAAAATGTCTTCATCTGCAGTTATACAAGAGATCAATTCCCCTATTAAGGTATTCTAAGATCAGTGTCATTTTTTCTAGTCAATGCAATATACTTCTTAAAAATACTTAACTGGAAATAGATCAACTGCAATTGAATTTACAGATATCAATATTCATTTATTCTAATTTTTTCTAATATGACCTACATATTCGAATACATTAGTAGAATAAAGATAGTACACAGTTCCATGCTTGTCTGGTCTGTGAAACAGTAGCTTACTTGCATTTTATTTTGTGTTTTAGTGACCTCTGGTGGTTACATGTAAAGGAAACTTGTTCCCCAATTACCTAAACAAGAACTTTTAAAAAAACCAAAACATTAATTCTTGAAAAACCAACAAATTATAAGCTTCTGGACTTTAGCCTGTAAAATAAGGATGAGGCTTCTTTCCCTTCCTAAAGTTTTTCTGACTCTTCAGGGCTTAATGTTACTACTATTTATAAAACAATTTAACAACAACAGCAAGAACAGAAATGTAATGGTACAGATTCAACCTCAAAGACAGAGGAACTATCCTTAAATAAATGGGTAGAAGGCAGCAGCGGTTAGAAATAAAGAGGTATCTTTTCATATGTAAGGGCCAGCAGTGGCAACCTGCACAAGTCTCTACTAGGTCCTGTGGTTCTTTAAAAGTACAAAAGAAATCACAAACAATGAGTGTATAATGAGGTAACAAACAAAACTGCAAAGCGGCCATGACTGAGTGATAAAAACTAGAAATAAAACTTGATACAAATAGCATGGTACACATATGGAGCAAAAATCATTCCAGAATCACATCTTCACAAGCTCTCAAGTGACTTTTCATACTTGGGAACAAAGTTTGGAGTTAAAGCAGATCACCTCTATGTAACAGGTCAAAAAATCAAACAGTAATAGAAGTTACTAGGAATGGAAGAGGAAAGAAAACACAACAAATAAAACCCCTACCAATAGACAGAATTCCTATATCTTCGGACTGTAAGACCTGGATCACAGAGTGTCATTTTAGATTATGGTGTTCTGACTTACTACAGCTTGATTTTGATATTTCCTAAATCACAATAGCCACCAATAGACTTTACCTGGAGTATCGGCTGGCTCATATAAGCAGATAAATTACAACATTATCTTAAATTCTGTATATAATGCTGATGGAAAGGTTTGTTTTGCTGCGGCTTTTCTTAAGCATCACACAACATAAAATAGCTGACAGTCAACAAGAATATTCAACCAACTCACAGGTTCCTCTGAAGGGAGCAGAGGGGAATACAACTCTAGAGGAGAAATTCCTAAATGACTTCTTCCTACTTTTCCTTTAAATGAACTATTCAGTTTTTTGTACTGCCTACAGTTATTTGATTTTATATTATATATGCAAAAATAAATTTGAAGACATGAAAAAATATCAGAATTCAATCTAACATTCATTCTAATCTCTTTTCCTCATTCTAATTTTGTGTAAGCACTAAAATATTTTTTAATTCAGAGATATTACTTTGGAAGAAAAAAATTTGAATTAATGTCATTAAATAAAGTGCAGTAGGTGCATTTTGAACTCAGACTTGTAAATTTAAAAAAAAAATCATTCATTTTCTCAATGAATGTATATAAAAACTGATTTTAATTAACATAAGAATGGGGCCAGAAAGTTAAAATGAAAGTTAATTTTCCTTTCTAGTCCTTCAGTTTAAATGTCACTGGTCTTGGACTTAACTTGTTTTTTGAAGCATATGGATACATCTAAGAATGCTAAATTCCATTGGTGATTGACGTGTATGTTCAAATTTTTTTAAAAAGCACTGGAAACATTTTGAACAAAATAATATTACAGTTCAATGCATAACTTGTATTGCTTTTAAATACAATTTATTGTATTTAAACAGATTTATTGTTTTTAAATACAAAAGCTGACTAGGATATGTGTCTTCTGATGGAAACTGGGAAGCTAGAGAAACTATTTCTAAATATATTAGTGCTAACCACCTAACAAATATCTGAAGCCAAAAGCTATACGGACATCTCAAAACTACTTTTGAGTATTTTCACTGGAAATTTTTTTACAGTAAAACATAAAAAAAAAAATCTGCCACATAAAAGAGCACACTTAAATTGTGACCTGGAACTCAATTGTCACGCAGCTGTAGGATTTGAAAGACTTTGACCAAACTTGAATGACTGTAACTATAAGGATTTTTGCCTGACTTTTGTAACTTTACAAAACAAACCCTCGGTAACTTTTGAGTTCAGCTTTCACTACAGCATGGGAATGTTAAGCAACATAGCAAGAGAATCACAATCATTTCTAACATTCATTAAGAAGAAACCAGAGGTACCTAAACCAGAAAAAACTTCCTTAGCTGCATTTCCGAAAAAGTCAGGTATTAACCACTAACTGTATCTTCGTACATGCCAGACCTGCACAGCATGCAGGCATATTTACAGCTTGTGTTTAGCAGTTGGGTCTTACATTCAAACTCCCATTAAATTCAAGTTCTGGCTTCACCTCATGAAGTAGAAATGATGTCACATTCACATTTTAAACAGACATTAAATGGCACATTCTGTCAAGCTCTTGCAATCTGTGTGCATGTGTCACATGCAAGAAAAGGACAGCAAGACCACTTCATCTAATCAATCTTCTGTTTAAATCAACTACTGACCATGTAATATCAAACAAGAATTAAAAATACTTTTCTTCTCCAAAGAAAATTACTTGCTCTTCATTACACACATTCTTCAAGAATTGTAGGATTCAATTGCAAGGAATCTCAAATTAGTCCCATCTCAATAAATTTTTTTGAAAGAAAGATTTCCAAGAATCAATTTTACTATTTTTACACTAATTATAATTACATTTCAAGAAAACCGAATGTGTCAACAGTTTCTTTTTTCTACACACACAAGAAGGATGACAATGACTACTTGATTTTATGAAAAGGAGAAAAAAAATGCTAGTTTTATCATTGGTGGCCATAGGTTAGTAAAGATCAGATCTACAATCACATAGCTTGTGAATTTTTACATTTAATTAATTGATTATATTCTACTTTACACATATGAGTTAAAAATAAAGCAGGGTTCAAAACAAAAAAAGCTTTGAAAGCTTCTGACATAAATAGTAAAAGCATTAACAAAACTCTCTGCTAAAAAAAAAAAGGAAGTTACCTCAGAAACAGGTACATTTTCTCCAAGTTCAGATGTGTGTAATGCCAGTAAACCAATCACTCGAGCAACATTAGCACGTCTGCATATCAAATAAGTATTTTGTAGGTGAAGAAAACTTATTTACAAAATACTACAAAAACAATTGTATCTTGTTTGTGTTCTACACAGGTTGCTAAGAGCAGGAAAAATTTGACATCCTATTTACAGCTCAGATTTTCTTATTTATATTTTCTTTGTATCAACAACTTATTTCAGTGTTTCAGCTCAATTTAACATTAAATATATGCATTAAGCCATTTTTTTCCTCTAGATCTGAAGAGTGAAAATTCTTTAGTTTGTTATGATTACTAGTAGTTACACTCACGTTCAGTTTTTATATAATACAGAAAACCCCTACAGATAATTCAGACTTTCCAGGATAGCTGACAAAATAGAAATTAAATCTGTATCAGCAAATCAGTTTTAAATGTTCTATTAAAAGAAAAAATTGGAGTAACAGAATCAACGTTTACAAAACAAACAGCAGAGGGCACTATCAAATTGAAATATTTCGGACAGGTATTGAAAACAAAGCTACCATTAAAGTTATTTTACTCTGTTGTGGTATGGAGTTGGTTTATTCAGTGATTTTAAGTAACTCTATTTGACACACTAAGTTATATAATATCTAGATAAAATTTTAGATATTTTCTATAATCTTTGGTCCTGTAGAATGGCAATATACTAATTCAAAGCTGAAAAAATTCCATATTATATCCACCATCATAATGCTAGTCAGATACCACAGCAGTCTCACAGGCTAAAACCCTCCTCAAATAACCTGTTAACAAATATCTTTAATAAAATTCAGTGACAATTCTGTATTTGAACATATTAATTTAAAATAGTTGTTACTTACATATCCCAGTTGGTGGCTGCACGCAACTGCTGTATCAATATAGGAAACTATAGTTTAAAGAAGATAAATAAACATCAGTGAATTTCAATGGTCTGATAGTTCCAAATGATAAACAAAAAATAAAAATATCAGTAATTTCTATTTGGATAACATTTGCTAAGAGTATTATCACAGACAAATACTGCAGATATTGTGTAAACACAAATTAAAGAAATAATATTAAAAAAAAGCCTGAATGGAAAAATACCAATATTTTTCTACATTTTTGCCTTAAACTAAACTACTAAACATATATCAGCATGTCAGAAAATTTTCATTCTGAATAACACTATTCAGAGGAAGAAGGTCTGATGCTTTCACCTACAAGCACAGAGAGCATCATACAATATTATAAAACAAATATTAAAAAATTTTGTGAGTCTGTATAAAAATAGTTGGCAAATACCAGAATAATGAATGTTAACATATATAATCAACCACTTAGGAACCAAACTGTGAAATTACTAACTCATTTCTAGAATGTCTGTTAATTGACTATTCAGTTATTGGATTATTGTTCCACTTGCTCCAAATTCTCCAAGGATAACAGAATATACCTTTCTGCAATTCTGTTCCTGGTTTTCACAAGAATGCTATGGCATAAGACCTACCACTGCTTCCAGTCTAAATGCTCTTCATCCAGTTTTCTGGTAGTGCAATTTTTTCTTTATTATTTTATATCTAACAATAATACATGTCAGCTTTTGACTTAGATACATTATTACAAATGTAGGAGACCAAAGTAGTTTACTTTCTGTTAAATAAAACGAAAAGTGCTCATTTTAGGATAGCTTCTGTGATACCTTTTATATAAGGGGGGAAGAAAGTCTATTTCTCTTCTGCACATGCAAAACTTGAAGAAATATGTTAAACCACTACAGAGCATACTAGTAAAATTGTTTGTCTGGTAGAAAATGATTTTTGAAATGTGAAACCCCAAAACAGACTCTTCAGAGAGCATGGTCATGGTCACTCTTTGAAGACTGGTTTACTGGAAGTTTTAAAGCATATTCTTTAGAAAGCTTTCTTGCTATTCTTTACACACATATGGCCAAATAAAGTTAATTTAACAATTCATACATGAACTCTTTACAGTATCATCTGTCACTTAATGATTTAGAAAGAACATACATTATTTTACACTCTCCATGACAGTTAGTTTTTACCCCAACATTTCCCCTAACACAACAAAACTATATGTAACTTTTATCTGAAATTTAAGAGAAAGAATTAGTTTCCATCAGCTCTTTTAAAAAAACTGACATGGAATTTAATAATTATTTCATTATTTTTTACTTAATTTAACATAATATTTTTGCCAGTACACCATTGATTTCATCAAATTTAACTAAAAGCAGCTGATTTCTGATAAAATGGCAAATATGTAAACCATGTTGATTCCTTCAAAGCTTTATTATTTACCAGCTGAGAGCTAGTTAGCCTGTTTGCAATCTCCTTGTGGACAGCCAAAGTACACAGATAATGCAGTAAGTTCAGTTTAGAACGTGCTGCTCCGGTATTCTTCTCGATGGAATCAAGCAGGGAACACACTCGTTTCAAGAAGTTATTCCAGTCCATGTCTTTCATGGATGACAACTTCTCAACTAACCACAACAGGAAAACAAATAGTTAAAGATAATAGATCTTTGATGTTACTTTAATACAGAACACAGCGACATCAACAGGAAAAAGTTCCAAATTTCAATCTAATTATAATTTTAGTACTTAAAATATTAAAGAACCATTTTAGAATTCCTGTCTGAAGATTACAGAAATCAAAAAGGAAGCAAGAAAAGAAACAAAGGATAAAAATGCAGCAGAAAAAGCCTCAAAATATTTTTGAAAGTGCAAATTTGCTAAGTCCTTCATTTAAGGAAGCATTTATTGGCATTATATCTAGGAAAGGTAGCAGTTGTTCTTCATCATTACTAATTCTTAATAAGTGCCATTTCCTGAAAGCAAATTTGAGGCAAAACCTAATGAAGTCAGTGAAATTGCCTCACATAAATAAACTCCTAGAGGTAGATATCCACCTAAGCTAAGCCTTAGCAAATCAGAACATGGATAACTTCAGAAGGAGCACAAAGAAATCAAGTCACCTGGACAATTAACATATATCCTGTGGTTCAGTTCATTGACCACTGCACATGAATTGAGATTTTTTCAGACTTCCTCATCTGTCTCAACAGTTAATTTCAATCTAGCAGCCATACATTCCCTCAGTTTTGGTAGTTATTTATTAATAACTTATCTGCCACCCTGATATGCTCCATTACAGACTATTTAAAAACATGTTTTCTGTCTTTTATGCTAATTTTACACTTACGTAACAACACCTTCTAATGCAGGAAAATATACATCAGTAGAGATAAAGACATGTTTGGCTTTCAGGTATTCATCTCAATTTTTCCCTATTATCTTTAATCATTACTGATGAGCAGCATCAAATTTATTATCTTCAAAATGAATCAGAAATTTGTCCAGAAAAGAGCTGAAACTCTGAAAGCATTACAACAATAAAAAACACTGTCCCATACTTACAACAGTTAAACATATCAGAAAATCAATGTGATTACTTAAATGATGAAACATAAATATGAAATATAGTGTTCCCCTTAGGCAGTGGAATCTGATCATTTTTGGATGAATCAAATTAAAAATATTGTCAATTACACTCTTGACTGGGACATTGAGGGATGTTGTATTCCTTTCCAACTATAAAATTTCTTCAACAAATTAACTCTTCAAAATACATACATCATAGAAAGAAAAGAACTCTTATGCCTAGGAAGAGGTGCTATGTGAATTGCAGAAGGACTACATATCTAGCTGATATCCCTCTTCAGGCACAGTCCAGTACTTTCTTCCAGGGGAAGAAATGTTATACTCATGACAATGGGAAGACTTTAGGGTTCAGAAATATTTCTAGACATTGAAAATTAACAACAAAAAGACAAATCCAAACAACTTCACATTATCTTTTGGAACGTGAGTGCCATAGCATTTCATGGTTAAAGGTGGAACTGGTAAGGCTATCTAGTATGGTGGCTGATCAACACTGCACGTTTTAAGATCCTGTTGCCACTTCCTCCCCTGCATTTTTCAAATTTTAATATACTTGGTTGAATATTTCAGTTTAAATATCTCAGCTGGAAAAAAATATGCTGTTTTTCCCACATTGAAACACTGATTACTGTCTCATGGCAAAAGTTTTTGAGCACAGGCTCGTACCTGAAGGCAGCAGATGAGAAAGGAATGTTATTTAACTGTTCATAATTGAAAAGGCTACTCAAAATTGGTCTAGCTAAAAACATTGCATACATAACTATAGTTTCAGAAAAATTAAAAGTTCTGAAATTGTGACCATGTATAATCTACAAGGAGAGGCTACATACAGTAGTGAGTTACAGCAGCACATGGAGAACTTGTTAAAATCTTCAGCAAATCCATACCTGAATATGCTGGTATACATAAAGTTTTTGAGTCAAATCTAACTGGTACTTGCTTCATTATCTGGAAAAATAAACAAAAACATTGCAACTAGTTTTATTACATTTCTGGAAAATCTCTAAGTAGCTGAACATGAGAACACAAAGACGCAAAATTTGTACAGGATGGGTGTACATACTACTGCTCATTACTGAGGAATTTTCCATTGTTTTCAGGTATGTATTTATTCCAAGGAAGTATTTGAGATTTAACGCTATGTTTTTTATATAATTATATTGCTAGTATTTCCATTTAAGGGATTTTTAAAATGGGATTACAAAATTACAGGATTTTTTCAGTTTGCATTTTTATCTTGCTTGTATGCAGAAAAATACTTCCATTTGGGTTTCAAAAGCTACTGAAAGGAACTATGCAGGTGGCAGCTCATGAAAAGTTCTAGCAATTCATTTCCATACAGTAAATACATGTATACTCCAGAATATAAGAAGTCACATTATCAACAGCTAATAATTCATAAGGTATGGGGATTTTTTTCCCTGCAAAACCATCATTTTCTGGTACATCACGAAATTGGATGACTGCTTAGCACTGAACATTTGAGTGTGATTTTCACTAAATAAACAATTTTAAAAAAGGCAACTGTATAATGGAATTTAGCCTTTGACAGATGAAGTCTAAGTGTAAGTAGAGAGCTATTTTCTAGAAAAGGTCTTCAATTGCACAGATCTGCAGAACACAGGAAAATTTTACAATATAAGCTGACATTTCAGCTTTTAAGATTCTGCCAGCATCTAGTAAATCCTTTTCCAGGAGATTAAATTTCAAGCTTTTCAGATTTACCAGGTGTCAGTATCATCCTTTAGTCTGAAAAGCAGACTAAAGAGTCATCACCAAGCAGGCAGTGACTCTGATTACATGTCCCTGGAACTTAGTGGGCTATTTTGCATTAATTCTGAGACTGGCATTGCATAGTAAGGAGATTAGTCTACATGTGCACATCAGTACATGCACCTACCCTAAATGTCTTGTAGTAAGAAGAGAAGCAGTGATGGACTAAGGCTTTGTGTCAGAGTTCTGAGACAGAAGTGAGACATTAACAGTGGTAGCATTCAAACACACAATTAACTTTGAAATTCTCCACTAGGAACAATGTCTCTCACCCCAAATATATTAAAAGAGTATTATTTGGTAGTTACTTTATCTACCTGTATAAGAGACTTAGTTTTTGAAAGTGTTAGAAATCCATTAAAACAAACCAAAAAAATTGTTAATACTAAAGCAATACAGCAATTAAAAGCTGTAAGACATTCCTAATGAGTTTAGACGCTCATTTCCAGTGGAAAATGTTGCATTCCCCACATCTGCAATTTACTGAGTAAAGTTGCTAAGATTGCTTCAAAGGGAAACAAAGGGAAGACTAAAGGGGCTCTTGTCTATCATTCCTTCTACCAACATATCTGCCTATAAATGCACATTACATTGTTATTGCAGTGCAGAGCTCTGATTCTTTTTTGGTTTCCTCTCTACTGTCAAACAAGTGTCAGTTCCCTGATCAGGAGACTCATTCCAAACTGTTAGCATGTTAGAATCCATATGACAGAAATAGGATGGACAGTTCTTGTTACCTCAGGTGCTCTTTTAGAGAGAAAATAAATTAATATTTAAAAGAAACAGTTGAAGTCTGAAGAGTAGCAAAAGTCATTCTGTAAAAGTTTAACTCCTAATCTAGAAAGCTTCATAGATGGCTTTGAGTATAACAAACCAAAGTTTTGTATTCATTTAAGTAACAGATATCAAAGCATGTTACCAGAAAACAAATCTACAAAAGCACTGAACACAGCATTTAGTAGCTTCTATTTCTTGTAAGATATTATTTAATATTATTATTCAATCCCAAAATAACTCATTCCTCCAAATTAGCAACACAATAGGATTATAAAGACTGCCAAAAAGTTGTGTGAGAACTTGCCAGATAACTGGGTGGAACTGCTTTAAAATGAGAACTATAAAATACAGGAAAGGAGTTTCACCCTGATTAAAAATTTATCTGCAAAAATAGCCCCAACCACAAGTGCCTGAATCTTATCTTTTATTTTGCTATACCTTTGGATTGTCAATGATTGGTGTCACGATAAGATCAGATTCAGTGTAAATGAGCTCTTTTAATTTTGACTCCATATCCTGCTGACTTGAGCATGTATTTTCAGCCTAGAACAAGAACAAGGTTTTTTAAAAAACTGTTTTATACCAAAAAAAAGGTTAATTCATGTTTACTCACAAAATATTTCATTTCAACATTATATCACACAGTCTGGCCATGGAAACACATTCTAACTTACTTTTTATTTATGTAATAGCAGATATGACCAACTAAAAATTATGGTAAGAGAAACATAGTGGAAGAAAAAGCATTAGGTCAAAATGTAAACTGAGAAGAAAGAAGATAACATCTCTTTTATTCACTGGGGCAAAAAAGGAGACTGAGAATCTTTCTTAACTCCTACATCTGAAGTTCTACAAATATTTTTTTCAAACAACTTGCACACCATTAGTTATGGAAGGATGCAAAAGAAAGTTGACCTTGCCACAGACTTAAGGCTAATATTCTAACTATAGAGATACCATTATCCCTTAATATAAATTTTCTACTCACTTTTTTCAAGCACAAATCTCCTTGTAAAGAATTTTTGATTGGGGCAGTAGTTTCATGTACTTCTACTGCCGAGTTAGTTCTAGGCGTGGGACGAGAACTTCCACAAAAGAACAAAAAAAATAATTAAAAACCAATAAAGATTACAGATTAAGCTTTGTTGCAAACTACTTTTTTGTTGCCCTTTTGAAACTTTCATACCATACAGCAAATTTTCAAAGCTGATGAACATAAATTACACTATGCCTGATCCATCAACTAAACACATTTTCCGTCTTTAACTGTGTTCTGACAAGGTTAGGATTTGTTTGTCAGTTAGAAATGAGAAGATGGTATTTTTTGTAATTGTTAAATGAATGTAATTTGATTATCTTCTCAGCTATAATGAGTCTACAAACTGGAAGCTAAACCATTATTGTCTTAACTCCTAATAACAAAAAACATACAAAGCAAACTAACTTGACAAAAAATTGCAATGTGTGTTATTCTCTTCTGACTGCCAAGTCTTGGCTAAGTAATAAGAATTAAAAACTGCCTAATTTTTGTGCATCATTGTGAACTGGGTTTACCTTTTTCTTTTTAAAATCCTGCCTGCTAATTAGAAAATGAAGAAAGGAGAAACCAGAATAGTGCCACATTGCAATTGTCATAAAGCTGCTAGTGTACCTGGGGTTTATAATACCCATTAATTTAAATAAAAGCATTTAAAATAAACTTTAGAATTACTGTAATTGGCAGACCAGGAAGCTAGTTAAATCAACAACTTTGAATGAACAGTTTTCTTGATTAGCAAAAGTAATAGACATATTTAGTTGCAAATCAGAGTTTTTTATTAGAAAAAAACAAGTAAATCAAAAATACAAACACCAAACAAAATTAAAGACGCTTGAGAAATCAGTGATCAAATGACTAACATAACTGTTCTCATCTCCCATCTATTTCCAACAGAAATTTAAGCTTAAAGGGCACAATGAAAGAGTGCCAAAATATTACCTCCATAAAAATACATGAAATATCTTAATTCTTACAGCAAAAAAAAGATCAAGATCTGCTTGGAATTTTTGTTCCTAACAAAAGAAAATCCTATGATTTCTAGCTAGGAGGCTGGACAAATGATTCTAAGTTACCACATGCTTCATGTCAATTTGTTAAATACATTTTTTTGCAATTAATTCCATTAATTCGTTTTCATATATGTTTGAAATACAAAAAATAGTACCTATATTTTCAGTTCTCAGATGGTTTCTTAGTTTAAAACAAGACAAGAGATTGCTGAATTAAACTAGTTAAAATGAATGAGATCTATTCCATTTGCACAAGTAGAAGATGCCACTGCTGTTAAAAGCTGATTAAACCCTCCAACAGGTAAGTAAATTCTGGTGCCAAGTGCCAGGTCATCAATTTCCTTTCACTTCAATGTTTTAATACTTTACTAGACATCACATACACTGCTTTCAGAAGTTATCTCATTAAAGCAAAGAGAATTTCAGATTTTTTTTAAATTGTTTGCACTACATTTCCAATTTTGTATTTAAACCAATGTACTTAAATTATGTTGCTAAAAATTATTATCATGATTACACATTAAACAGTTTTTAATATAATTGTAGCCTTTCTTTTCAGCAGATTGCTAAGAAAACCCTATTTGAAATTACTAATAATATGTGTTTAGCTGTGATGATAAAAGTTGTAAGTGAGATGAGAAGTAATACTTTATGAAAACCAACTGAAATAACTTTCAAAGACAGTATGATGTAAAAAAGCCCTATTTCAGGTTATGCAAGAAGTGTAAAAAAGTATTTTCAAACTGGAATATTTCTGCTTGATGTTCATAAGAGAAGAATTTCACTAGACAATCTTCTTGGCTTGAAAGCTAGTACAAAGTTTCAGAATCAGGCCTCAACTAAAATAAATCACTGTTACACCAATCACTATTTTTTAATTTAATACTCATGTAGTATTTAATAGACTGTTACCAATCGCTTGTGATGAAAAGCTGCAGGCAGAATTTATTAACATATACACTAAATGCTTATTCTTCTGTATTTAAAGCAATGATAGTACAAGCCTATTATATATATATATACATATATATATGAAGGGAGAGGAGAGGAGAGGAGAGGAGAG
>VZTX01010060.1:931563-955108 GCA_013400915.1 Pardalotus punctatus
CGGGACGGGACGGGACGGGACGGGACGGGAGGAGACGGGACGGGACGGGACGGGACGGGACGGGAGGAGAGGAAGTTTTCTGTTTTGATAGACAGCTAAGTAATCAAAACTTTACTTTCAAAAATGAGAGCAATAAAGTCATATAAGCTTTAACTACACACACTGCTGTCACAGCTCTTCAAATGTATTTTAGTATTTACTAACTGGTAATAGAAATTCAAAAGGAGACATAGACACAGTGTTACAGCCATAACAATAAAACGTTTGAAGAGACAGTGGAGAAAAAACAACACCAAGCACACAGGATTTCAAACTGGTCTTCATTTTCATACCTGAGAAGAAATATGGATTCATTTGATTCACCATCAACTACACTTTTGGGGCGCAATTCAGTCTGAGTTTCTACTGAAAAAGAGAACATGAACTTGCATTCAGAGGTTAAAATCAAATAAAACATATGGAATAGATATGATGGTAGGATTGATAAATTAGCTAAAAAATAACATAATGAGCAATTTTACCTATTTTGAAAGAATTGTTTGGTGGTTTAAGACCTGCTCTTGAGGATGACAGGTTATCTAGATTTTTATGAGCATCCACTGATTCTCTGGCACTCCAAGAAACTGATGATTCTGTTTCTTTGCTGCTGTTTAATAAATTATATTCATTACAGATTAGGAAAAAAAAAAAAAAAAGAAGGATCATATCCATTATTTTTTGCAGTTGTTAGCATACAATTTAGCTGTCATTCTCTAGAATAATATACTCTTAAAATATGTGTTGCACATACTTTTTATATTGGTAATGGCAATGATGAAAAATAAGTTTATAGCAAATGACTTGGCAAATATTAAAAATTCACTCTATCATTAGAACTTAAAAGAAAGACATTAGAAAAGTGAAATTAGTGCCCCATAATATAAGAGATACTAAAGAAATACTAAAAGCATCACAGACATTTTAATCTTCACAAGAAAAACTCACAACAAACCTAGCTCTAATAATGAAGTCTGTAGCCTAGATTAAAACTACTTTTTTGTGTGTGTAATGGTTTACATGTCATACTTAAATGCAATTTTATTGATTTTGGGTTTTTGGGGTTTTTTTAACATGTCCTTACATTATTCACATGGAACTGGGTCATAAAACCTTCATGAAGGCTCTCCAGGATATTAAATATTAATCCAACCCACACTGTGAAGAAAACAGATACATGGGCCTCACAGTTGGAAAAGAGTGTGTTGAGCTTCCTCTGCGTGTCAAACCAATGTTTCACATTTGTCATATTTGTCAATTAGTGCATACATCAGCAGATGTTTCAGAGGCATTAAAGAAACCTCAAGAGTATGGCCAAATAGCCCAATATTTTGTAGGAGATCACTATTTCTCTGGTTCTCAAAATATTCCCCAAAATAAGCACTATCAGGATATTGACGTAAGGCTTGCTAAAACCTTGAATAAAATCTTAGTCCACAGTATAAACTTTAAATATTAATTTCTTATTGCAGGTGAAAGCAGTCATAAAATTAAAAGACAAACAGCTGTATCTCAAACTGTAAAAACATTAATAACATAAATACTGCAGCAGTGATATCATTAATAGGTATTAAACAACATGAGAGAAAATTTTCAAGTAGATATCACAAAAACCACTCAGCATTCGAAAACTATTTCGACATTAGTTCCCCAGAATGGAACCTGAAGTATCTTTCAAATGTCTACAACAAAGTAACATAAAAAACAATACAAAAGGTCTTAACTCAAAATCAGAAGCACAAAACCCAGCAAGATAACATGAGTTTAGAAGAAGCCTGACTTTTTAATACACAGAAACCATTTTCACAAAAGGTTTGTGCATTTCTGCATATGTAGCATTGTAGAGTATTAGAAATTTAGAAAAAAAACCCTCTACTATTAGATTAATGCATTATGTCATAA
Source organism: Pardalotus punctatus (assembly GCA_013400915.1). Classification (NCBI taxonomy): domain Eukaryota; kingdom Metazoa; phylum Chordata; class Aves; order Passeriformes; family Pardalotidae; genus Pardalotus; species Pardalotus punctatus. The sequence goes on from VZTX01010060.1 coordinate 933,502, forward strand.
GCAAAGAATATGGGTCAGCAGCATTTGCAAGATTATAAGGCTGAACCACAGCTCTAAGATGCTGCACTGATAGGCTTTGTGACGCTCTAAGCCTAATGCATAAAAACAAACAAAAAAAAAAATCACTAAAAACAAAACTGACCCATATTTATAAGATTCTACAAAAGCTTAAAAAAAATTGTAAGTCAGATTCATACAACAATATTATATAATATATAGATAAATAAATAAAAATGAGAGCATTTAGCTCAGAAGTGAATTTTAACACATTCTATAGCCAGCAGGAAGGAGTCTGTTGAAAGTGAATGGACAGTGCAATACACTAATAGGATAATACAATTCCTAAACATCCAAAACTGCCCATTTAATGATGTAAAAATCCATTCATTAATTCATGAAAATTCTAAGGGAAGTTCAAAAATTATAAAATTTATAGACAAACTTAATAAAATGTTTTTTATCTTCGTTTATATTTATTAAAAAGAAATCTTCCTTGAACATTCAGTACCTCGAGCTTGTGTCCTGTCTGTCTGCAGAATCACCACCACAATGGCTAAGGGATCCTTTCCAGAATGGATGCTGCAATAGGTCTGTCCAATTCAGCCTTTTGAAAAGCAACAAACAAACTGTAAAAGCAATGGCTATGTACAGCTCCACAGAGACATACCAGACTAGGTTTTGAACCCAATGACACTACAGAGCAATTAATCCTGTTGTCTGCTCTTATTTGGACAACAACTAAGTTTTCTTACAGGACAAACTGTTTGCCTTAAATCAGAATGAAAAATTCATGTAACAGGGGTATGAGAATAAGAATGAAGGAAACTGCAGTCAATCCCACATGTAAATTATCTAACATACCCTATAAATTACTGTCTTAAATTTTTTAACAATGTAACTGTATCAGCTATAAGTTAAAGCCTAGTAAAATACATGTGCCCATTGCTCTGGAAAAGCAAAGCCATCCAATTCTAAACTGTCTAACATTCTGTTACAAAGTTATCTATTTAGCATGAGGTACAAAAATAAAAAAAAGATGCACTTAATGAAAGCATTAATTCTATATAGCTTCATATAAGAAAAAGCACAGTTTGCTCTTTTATGTGAGGGATGAAATTTTTTTGCATTCTTTGTCATCTACAAAATACTATACATATAGTATCATAGTAATTAGTTTCTCCAGAGGTGACATAAACAGCTGCCATAGATTAAACAATTTACCTTTTTTGAGGATCCTTTTGAAGTAACCCTTTAAGCAAACTGATGAACTCAGCAGAAGGTTTGTGAAAAGCAGAACCTGTAAATAGAAGCACTTAAGGTCAGTATTGAACAGCAAAAACAACCACTACCCAATGGAAACCACACTATTATCTACAGATCATGCTAAAAAAAACTTCCTTGATAGTAATTTCATCTGAAAAAAACTCAATGTATAAGAAATCTTAAATATACACCCTTTACATTCCAAAGAATCCTCAAAAAAACCCCAAAACAAACAAACAAACCACTAATTCTTGGTCATCAAACTAATTAAAATTGTTTGTTACTTTAAAAGAAAAAAAAAGCAACCTCCATTTATCAGATGAGCCCTAAGAAGAAATAAAGTGAAGCTAAAATTTGCTTAAATTGAAAAAGAGCCACTATTGTATAAGGATCTCCGTGAAAAATCCTGATGACCAGAATGACAAAGATCAAAAATTTCATCCCAGGAGGTGATTTAGTGTTAACAATTAAAGTAAATTATATATGTCTCTTTCAAAAGGGAAACAAGGATTCGTCACTAACAGGGAATTATCACAGGAGGGCATTGCTAACATTCACTTCGGACAACTAACTGATTCCTGCAATCAGCCTCAGAATAAAAAGGGCAAAACAAAACTTTTACTTTTTAAGTATTACTGTGACTTGATCCATTAAAGAATAACAGAACCCTACCCTCTGGTCTTTGTCGCAATGGATCTTCAGATAAAATCTTTTCAATTAATTCAGAACGGCTTTCTGAGAAGAATGGTGGTCTTCCTACAAATAGAAGCATATTTCACAGATTAAGCAAAATCCATAACGGCTGCAAGGTGCAATGATTTATAACAAGCTCATTTTCCTAAGAAAGGATCCAATGAAATAAACAACCTCAGCTTGAGTACTATTTATCAAGTTTTCTTCTCAATTTAAATTCCAAATCTTGGATTAAATTCTTTTATCGTGAACAGCAAAAGAAACCATGGACGGAAGAGGCACCAAAGATGGCTTGATGGAGGTGACCATGATAGCCCTGTATGAATCAGCAATGAGACAACAGGAAAAGGCAGAAATCTCAGTATCTGTGTTACTGCATTGATCCAACAGATCAGCATTTTGTTTAAGGGTTAAGAAGGCTGCAGTGTAATTCTCTTCTCTGATGACGCTTCTTTCCAGCTGCAGCTAATGGGTACTTTTATCTGCAGGGAGCCAAATTACTCTAGCTTTACAAGAGTGAGGCAGTTTACAAAGGTTAAAATAATGCACACAGAGTTTAATACCAAGGAGATTAAAAACATTACACTGTCAGAATTCAAGGGCTGCCATAATTTTAAATCATAGTATTTAAATCTTACATGTTGGTTAGTATTGTTGTCAATAAGACCACTTAACAGTATTGTTTCACCTGGTTATTGGATAAAGACACTTTTTTTTGTCTTTTAAGCAGTTAGTAGGTTCTTCAAGAAATCTTTTAAACCTGTCTCAAGTTTTTTTTATGTCCTAACTTCCCTAGAAAGTTAGTAAGGATTTACTCTGGGACTATGACCTATGTTTCCATTATCACAGATATTAAATAGATATACAAATTTACAACCTGAGAACATTTCATAAAGCAGACATCCCAGGGACCACAGATCACTGGCTTTGCAGAAGTTGCCTCCCTTTATTGCTTCAGGAGCTGTGTATAATGGAAAGCCTACAAAATACAGTATGTATAATTAGTGCAGTGATTATTCATTCAGCATTCATCCTTTTTAACACTTCAGACTTTGTCTCCAAACTTCACTGAGTTATAGATTATCTTCACTCGACATATAAGAAAACTGAAATAGCAAATGTAAGTAGTTTCAAAGGAACTTCTCTCCTATACTTTAACTGGATTATGTAGGACTATATATGCTCTTTTGTTGTTTATTACACTTCTATTAACCAAACTGACTTGTGTTGCACTTTTCAAACACAGTGATTAATGCAAAGAATGTTTTGATTTGATTCAACAGCTTTCAGAGCCAAGCAATTTGAACAGAATGGTAAACTATTCTCATGTGAGTAACAGAAATAATTATGTCATCAGATTTGGGATTTTTTTTAAAGCTATCCCAAGAAATAAACCTTCATGAACTTAGAAAACTCTGTTACAAAAAATGAGGTAGCTAGCCAACAAAATCACTGATCTAAACAGTTATGGCTGTTTTCCCACTAAAACATTATGGAAACATCAACATATCAAATTATAGAAGCTTCTTCACAAATCTCTTGTGTTTGATACAGGAAGAAAATACACAGTTCCTATTTCTACAGTAGTTCACATCAGTTCTCAAAAATCTCTAAAAAAATTACACAAACTCAGTAAAAGTGTCAGTTGCATAGTCCCTTAAAAAGTTTATTTTGGATTCTTTTGTTCTTGGGTTTTATTTTTTTAAGTGACAAAAGGTCATTACCATACGTATCAAAACAGCTGTTCTGAAGAGCAACAGGAAAGAGATTAGATTTGTATTTCTTCCTGAATAAAGATCTGATCTTGGTTTTACTATTTCCAGTGTGGACATTCAGAAGGAGACAGCAAGGAAAGTTCTCTTTGTTCTCATAAAATATTACCAATTCCATTGTTTCTGATAAAAGTAACTGATATATGAGACATCATTATCTTGGAAATAGAAGTCTGTGAGATGTTCCAAGATAATGACTAAGAAAAGATCCAGAAAATTAAAAACAAGTTTCTGAATTTTTCTTATTCAATTGAAAAATAACATAGTATTTGCAGTCTACTGCATTTGTATGGATCTGCCTGTTGAAACTGAAGCACAGTAACTTGCTCATACTTTAAAATGAAATTATCATTCTTTAAAGCAGTGAAACAATTGACCTCAAACTAGAAATAACTTAGACCATGTGCATCAAAAAGGACAATGAAACTACAGCAGTGCAGTCCCAGTGAAAGAAGCAGTAGTTCTGTGTAGTACTTCCCAAATTTTCTATATACATTTAACACTAACTTAATGGAATTTAGTTTCAGACCTTACAGAGAGCATCTGCAGCAGAATTTTTAAAAGTCCATAAATAATTCCATAGCTCAAATTTTTCTAAGACAAAACAGAATTAATTCTAAATAATTTTTATCATAATCATTAATATTCCAACTTTCATTCTGTCTCTTTGGTGTAAATTCTGGCTAGTAAAAATCTCATACCTTGGACTATATTTTTTAAGTATCTTTGAGGAGTGCTTTCATTATCTTCACCTTCTTCAGCTGCAGCTAAAGCAAAAAATTCTTCCAAGTTTTCACCATCTGCTTTAGCCCAGCAAAAACTACTGAATTTCAAAGTGCCAGACCCTTCCAGTAGAATCTATTAGAACAAACAAAATCCAATATGCTAGTATCATGTACTAAAACTGATGACTGCTGGAATTTCCAACATGAAGTACAAAATAATTTATTATAAAAATAATCACAATCTCAAACCATTTAAGTACATAGAGATGATCACTATAACCAAAAACACTGGTTTTTCTTTTAAGTCAATGCCAATACTGTCTTTTTTCGTATAACCAAAAGTATCCAAATGGAACCCTTAAGAGGTTCAATGTGCACTTTTGTGTACTTATTATTAAATCTAAATAAACAGTGATGTTACTAGAGAAAATAAGTTAAAGTAGAGTAAAACTGCATAGGAAAATAAAAGTCTAGTAAAACCAAATGTGGCTTCATTTGATGAAAAAAAAGGAATTTTTCTAATTTTATTTAGCAGAAAAGTCCACAGATTTTTTTTTTCCAGTGATGATGAGAGTTTTGTCTGGCCAGTCACCACTTATTGTTGTAATTAAAAACTTCATAATCCCAAAAACCTTGTTTGGAGAAATAGCTCATTCTTCCAGAAGCAGGGGGCGAGGTACAGAAGCAGCCTCAACTTTAGCATTTGCCTTTCTGTTCAAATGAGCACTTTACAGCAACATTCTTCTTTGGAAGACTACTGAGTCATCTACATTATGCTTTATTCATATATTTTTTGTGCTTTTGGGTCCCCAAATGACAGGAACTGAGTAAAATTGTGGAAGATTTTACAGAAGATTCAGAGAATGGAAACTTGATCACTTATGGGTCAAGGTCAAAACCAATGACTGCTAAGCAAAAATTTTTTATTATAGTCATATTCTGGTGACTACATGAATTAAAAACAAACACAGACTTTGGTAAACCTCGACATAAACTATACACATACACAAAATGAGAAACTACATAAAGATTTGTATTTTTATACAGGAATAAGATGATAATTTACATAGTATCTGCAAAAAATAGGGGTTATTAACAAAGAAACTTTAGTTAACTTTACTCACTCATTAGCATTTTCTATGACTGCAAAATATTCTACAGCATGATAGAATAATAACAAATTTATGTATCCAAGGACAGAGAATTAACATCCTTCATTGAATTAAACCAGTACATCAAATCAAAAAGAATGTATCACATTGCATCAGATATACACCAAGGAAAGAAATCAATTATATCATAAAATGTTCAAGCTACAGACTTGTCTCTGATTGTCTTCATATATATTATAAAGCTCAACTGACCTCCCAGCTGAGGTAAGCCTCTTCCAAATGGTAAAATACAAATAATAAAATAAATGCTGATGGCATGGAAAGTGACATCCAGTGTCCCTGTACATAATACCCCTCCTCACCTTTCCAGGCGTCAATTCACAATAGATAATTCCATGCTTATGAATGTGGTATAAACCAGTAACCAGCTCAACACCAAATTCTCTCACCACGTCTTCTGGTAGACATTCATCCTGAGCAATGACAGATTCTAGAGAACCACCTGAAATACACATAGTCAGCATGTGCATATAAAGAAACTGTCATACAAGTAATTCCCAATTACATAAACTTCTTCAAAAGATGTCAGTCAAAAACCACTATCAGTAGATATTAAAAATATTTATTGACATCTAATAGTTACAAAATCCAAGATGTACAAAAAAATTATTTTCAATACTGTGACAAAATCTTAATTTTGTCTGGAATTAAATTGAGTTTATGACTTCAAAATTACTTCAATATTGTTTTACAAAGGAAAAAAGAAATCCAGAAACTGCGTCACTTCACAGTGTAACAGTACCCCATGCTTTTATTAAAATCCCTTAACCAGATTCTTGCTGCATCAGTTAAAAGAATAAATAATACCAACAGCAGGCTATCAACTTCTATAAGCAATTACTAAAGCTAAGAGCAGGCAATTTTCAACTGAATTCAGAGACAAAAGAAATAGTAAAATTGTGTTATAGTCTGAGGTCCTGAGGAAACAATGTCCAAAAGATAAATTATTTTGTGGTACTTCACCTTCTCGGTTTCTCACACAAATCCCAGCTTCCTGTCCCAGTAAGTCCTAATCATAGCTCTCTGAACTTCTTATCCTAATATGAGACCCTTCTCTGTCCTTCCAATATCACCACTCTCCTTCTCTGTTAAGTTCCAACCAACCCTTCCTTCATTTCTGATCAGATTACACTTACAAAGCCCCTTCCAAATAACACTCATATATATCCTCTGTCACCTGTATCCTTCACTGGGCTTTACGCTCACTCTCTGCCCTCCTCCCCCACTGATTGTTACTGTTTCTTTGTCCTTACAAAAACTCCTCTTCTTCCCCCATCACCTACTTCCTCATTTTCCACTGAATCTCAGGTGTGTCAATCAGACTCATCCCATTTGAGTCATTCCCATCCTAAATATTCATGGGACTTGGATTTCTTCTAATCTCATTTCCCACACGTTCATTGCTCATTCTTTCTCCTCCTTCCTGTCCCAGTCCCCTGTCCTGACCTCCACATTCCCTTTTCACCCAAAATCCTTTTTTTTTCAGCCCCATTTGGTCCTTTACTAATCCTGCACCAAATCTGTTTGCCTGAGACCAAAGTTTGCATGCCATGAATTATCTATAGGTTTCCCAGGTTATCTGTTTTTTATATCCTAGCCAAATCATGCTGATTAAAAAAACAAAAACAAACAAACAAAAAAACCAAAACCAACAAAAAAAAACCAACACCTCAAGTTTAAGACCCTGAATGAAAGAGAGATTAGGAAAACTTTTCATAGAAAAGGATACTAGATCTTTTGTTCCAAATCATATAGTAGATTTTCCTGGACATTTTTTCCCTTTGATCAGTCATTTCTTTCAGAGGGTCTGTCATTACAGTACTCTTCCAATTATTCAACACTGTGAATCTTAAAATTATTTTATTTCTAAGCCTTTTTATGCTCACTAGTGACTCTGTCATTCCTTTAAGACCAAGCCCATAGTACAGAGCTATAGTAAAAATTTTCCATCATGTTTAATTACTGTAATTAGAGGACTGCATATTTTACAATGTAAAATTTTACAATGTAATTAGAGGACTGCATATAGAATAATATCATAATATGGTCACACACACAAAGAAAAAAATGGTGAAACAAGGAACACAGAAGTATTCTGCATCTGATAACAGAAACTAACTTTGAGACAAGTGAGAGAAATCTTCCATATTTCAAAAGCAGTTTTTAAGTCTCAATAAGATTAATAGGAAATCCACATCTTAGTCTATGTCTAAGTACAGTATAAGACAGCTCCAAGACACTCGCCTTGCAGCAAACTAGAATACTGCAAGGTACAACACCTGATAATTGTTCAACAATAAAAGGCTGCCTGTATAATAACTTAAATATGTGCCACTAAGTTACACTATGCAAGTAGACCAAAGCCTCCATATGAGCCATTAACTTCACTTTTAATCATGGAAAGAATGATCTGACTTTTTTTTCTCAGAACTTGTAAGTTTTCTTCTTCAGTAATTTTTCAAACAGAATTCTGGATAAATAAAAAGGCAGGGTGTAACATGGACTTTTACTACTAAACAAACTCCAGATACCAAAATCTTAACATGCATCACTTGCATATTGGCTTTCTTTCCACCTGGAAGAAAGCACGCTATCAGAAGTTTAAAACATGCAGTCATCATAATTAAAGAAAGCTTTAAAAGATTCCTTTAATAGATTGATAAGAACTTATCAAAACTAAGTGAATCACTTAATGCACTTTTGGGCTCTCAGAGTTCCCAAATTATGGTTTTAACATGGCAGTCAAAATATTTGTACTGAATAGGAAAAAAATTTAAATCATTTACTTCAGCTGCTGAATTGCCCTTTGATTAAAAATTAATTTGACCAATAGTAAGTCATTTGTACACTAGACTTTGATTAGCTCCTTGATGTCTTTTAAAAGAGAATGCCAAAGCTGCCAGTCCTTAGAAAACGTCTCAAATAATTTTTACTTAGCTACCCTCTGACTATTTACAATTTGCTTTTATGTTCCCTGATTGGCCATCTCTCTTCAGCTTTTAAAAACCAACATTATGTAACTTAACTAACTTTTCAAAGAGGCATGCAGTGAAGCAGAGGAGAAACACGATTTCAATTTGTTTCTAAAAATGTTTCCAAGAGCAAAAAAACAAAGAGGACTTCTTTATATAAACAGGATTCTCAAGTTAATAATCAGATAATTATGCTGTTTTCAAAGATCTAAGCATTTGTTGTAAAGAAGCTGTAAGAAATCTCTTATAAATACTCATTCTATAAATGTTTACCTTTTGAGTTTATCTTACCTGTGCATAATTCCACCACAAGCCAGAGATGGTTGCTTGTTTCATACCATTCATGAAATTTCAATATATTCTTATGTGTGAGTCCCTGAGTCAGACGAACCTAGAATGAAGTTTTTTTCACATACTTAAGTGGGGGAAAGACATAAATAAATAAATAAATAATAAATAAACATGGACTTCAGGCATGGGAATAAGAAACAATACAGTCTACTCTAGATTAGCTACTTGTTCTCTTGCCTTTTCTAGTGCACTAACATTATTCTTCAAATATTTTAGTGTTACGTGTATGTTGAGAAAAGATAACTTTCCTCACAGACCCTGCCCAACTCACCCGCTTTTAAAATATATTAAAAAAAATTAGGAAGTTCCAAAATTATAAATACTATTTAACCTTCCTGAACCAGTAAAACAATAACAAACTGGAAATCAGAATTTGAAGTCAAACTTGCACTCCTACATTTTTTTTTCAATAAGAATATAAATGACAGTTAATACAACAAGAGGAAGTAAAACAAAACTTTTCCATCATTCTTAATCTTATCAGGCAAGGAAAACCATTCAAGACACCCTGAAAATCTGTAGTTCTACAACACCTACATGGCCTAATCTCTACAGAAGCCTCTGTTTCGTGCTTGAGTGATATGTAAGGTATCCCCAAGGAATTTGTAAGACTAATAGACTTCTAAGAACAAAAAAGTTCCCAAGAAATGATCATTGAAACAATGAGAGGGAATATGAAACTTTATCAGGTTTGCATGGCAAGGTTTCAGTATCCAAAGCAGGGAGGTCTACAGGACTGGCTTCTGTGAGAAGCTGCTGGCAGCTTCCCCTGTGTCTGACAGAGCCAATGCCAGCCAGCTTCAAGATGGACTGAATGCTGGCCAATGCCAAGCCCACCAGTGACAATGGCAGCACCTCCGGGATAGCATTTAAAAAGCAGCGAAAACACTCCTGCGCACCAGTGGCAGGGGAAAGGAGCGAGAACATGTGACAGAAACAACTCTGCAGACACCAAGGTCATGCAGAGGGTGGAGCAGCAGGTGCTCCAGGAGCTGAAGCAGAGATTCCCCTGCAGCCCCTGGTGAAGACCACAGTGAGGCAAAGGTGTCTCTCTGCAGCCCATGGAGGTCCACAGTGGAGCAGAAATCCACCTGCAGCCTGGGGCAGACCCCACACCAGAGCAGGTGGAAACCCAAAGGAGGTAATGACTCTGAGGGAAGTCTGTGCTGGAGCAGACTCCTGGCAGGACCTGCAGACCTATGGAGAGAGAAGCCCATGCTGGTTTGCTGGCAGGACATTTAACCCTGCGGGAACTTGCACTGAAACAGCCTGTTCCTGAGGGACTGCACCCTGCGGAAAGGACCTACACTGGAACAGTTCATGAAGAACTGCAGCCTGTGGGAAGGACCAACACTGAAGAAGGTTGGGGAGCACTGTCTACCATGGGAGGGACCCCACAATAGAGCAGGGGAAGAGCAGGAGGAGGAAGGAGCAACAGAGACAGCGTCTGATGAACTGACTGTAAGCCCCACTCCCCACCTCCCTGCATGTGTGGCAAGGGAGGGTGGAGAAAAAATTGGGAGTAAAGCTGAGCCCAGGAAGAAAAAGGGGTGGCATAAAGGTGTTTTAAGATTTGGTTTTGTTTCCCATTATCCTACTCTGGCAATAAATTCCATTGCTTTCCCTAAATCAAGCCTGTTTTGCCTGTGAAGACAATTGGTGAGTGATCTCTCCCTGTTTTGACCCACAACCTTTTCATCATATTTTCTGTCTCCTGTCCAGTTGAAGAAGGGGATGATAGGCTTTGACAGAAAGCTGGCATCCCACCAAAGTTAACCAAAACCAGAAACAAAATGTGCCTACAGGAAAAATCAAATATTTGAACAGTGTAACTGTATCAGTTTCTTTTCTAGAAAGTATCGTATTTAAAGCTTTGTCAAGGTTTTACAAACCAGAATTGATTAATCTTAAATGGTATTCTTTCACCAAAAGTAATTTCTTCTTGCTCAGTAAGAAATGGATTGTTTACTGGAAGTTACTACTACCACTGGATTTGCACAACTAATAACAAAATAAAGGAAACCACCACATGTAACTATTTTTACAAGTTCACTGACACATCACAGAAACAGTAAGACTGTAAATATGGGTTTATGCATGCTATCTAAAAACCAAAAAAAATCACATGAAGAAATAAATACATTAAAATAAGACTGTATTTAAAGCATAAGAACTTAAAATCTTGAGAAGCTGATCTAAATGTGACAAACTCCATCCAAAGAAGCACACGGTATTTTCCTATAACCTGTGCTTTCCTATAACCTGTGCTGTGTTTTGTAGGCTGTATTTTTTCCCAGATTCAGCAGGAAAAAAAAACCCTATTACCTACCCAGTTTGCTATTCCAGCTCTTTTGCATTTATCAGTGCAAATAATGGCAACAAAATTAACTGTCCCCTTTCTTCTTCCTTTATAAACAACTGCTGTTTTTCCTCTTCCAATCTCCTCATATAGAATGAAGTTTTCCATGCTTCAGGATGGTTCACAAACAACAGACTGGAAACATAGCATTAGTCTCATAAACAAACAAACCTAAAGAAAGGAGGAGAAAGGGGAAGCCTTCAAATTTAATAGTCATTCATGCACAATATTCACCCTCCCAATTATTATGATTAGGGATTCTATACTTCCAGAAAGACTGAACATAATTACTTTACGGAAGACCTCCTCTCAGGAAGTGTGACCAAAACATTGAACAGGTGAATTTTACATTTCCAAAGCTCTTAACACATACAAAAACTAATAGATGGGCTAGCAGACATAAAATCTAAAGAGTGTATCTGTAAAAATACAAGAGGCTACAGAGAAAAGGGTAGTATCTCTGATTCTGAAGGGGAGTGGCTATGCCTTTATTTCAGTACACAAACCAATGGAGCACAGAATCATAAAATCATAGCATGTCTTGGGCTGGAACGGATCTGAAAGATCATCTCATTCCAACACCCCTGCCATGGGCAGGAACACATTCCACTAAAACATTTTATTCCACGTCCCATTCAACCAGGCCTTGAACACTGCCAGGGATGGGGCATCCACAGCTTCTCTGACACACAAAACAGATTTTCAACAGTTGGATTTTGACATAAAGTATGAAGAGATCAAATAAAGCAACACAAAATGTGAAAAGACGAGGCAGGTGAGAAGGCCATAGTGGAACCCTCACATGCCACCACCTGAAACAAAGCAGGTGTGAAACTCCACAGAAGCACCTAAAGCAGCAGCCTCAGGGCGCTGAAGGAACTGCACAGGACCAGCACACCAAGGAGACGCGGTTCCCTCTTTTTACCTGGGAATGGCCGAAACCACTCCGAACTGAGCAGCCCGTGCAGGACCCTCGATCTCCTGCGCTCCCCGCTCTGCCGAGGGCGGTCAGCCCTGAGGCGCTGCACGGCGGCCCCAGGAGACACAGCCGGCTCCCGTCCCACCTGCAGCTGAGGGGAGGGCGCCGTGGGGCCTCAGGAGCGCTAGACCGGGGGATTCCAGCCCCGTCCGGGTCCGCTCCCGCACTCGGACCGAGGGCGGAGGCAGCGGGAGGGCGGTGAGGGGAGGGGGGGCGCCTCGGGGCCGCTGGGCGCGCGCGCTCCGCCAGGTAACGGCCGCGAACGCGCGCGGGACAGCGGGAAAGAAAGGGAGCGACAGCCGTACCTGTGCCGGGACAGGGACCCGGCGGGAAAGAAAGGGAGCGACAGCCGTACCTGTGCCGGGACAGGGACCCGGCGGGAAAGAAAGGGAGCGACAGCCGTACCTGTGCCGGGACAGGGACCCGGCGGGGAAGAAAGGGAGCGACAGTCGTAGTGCGGCGGGGGATGGACCACCGCCACGCCGCCGCCATCAACCGAAAAGGCGGAGCCCCGCCCCCGGGACGGAGTCTCCCATGCCCTGGTGGCAGTGTCCGGTCGGGACACTCGTCCCTGCGCGCCACAAAATAAATACAGGCAAGCGGGAAAGGCACCGGCTCCCCAGGCAGGGTGACTCCGGGAAATGAAGAGTTTTGTTGTCCTTTATTCCAGCTGTAACGCACTGCCAGGTCCCATCGGCTCCGTCCTCTCCCCCACCGCGGGCCACTCGGATGGTCGGCACCCCGCGCCCGTATCCAGGAGATGGGCCGGACGCCGGAAGCAGAGCGGAGCCGCCATTGGGCTAAGGGGCACCGACGTCAGGGCGGGACCACCGGGGCCGCACCGTGAGGGGGGGAGTTCCCGGATGTCGGTGTGGGGAGCGCCGGGGGTTGGCCCGTCCCTCGGGAAAGCTCCTGAGGCCGCCGCCAGTCTTGCTGGGGGGGCTGCTCTGTTCAGCCTTCGTAGTCAGAACAGCGGGAGGCGTCCTCAGCCCCGCCATGGTCCTCTGCGAGCGCCTCATTGACGGACACTTTTCTTATGACAAAATTTAGCCCTTGAAACAAGCTTTTTCTATGTTTAACAATAAAGGGGAGTTTTCACTTGATTCTTTTTCTCTTTTTGCTTGTCTGATTTTGTTTCTGTAAAGCCCAAGTATCCTTTTTTCTTAGGCAACATCAGGAACTGTAGTGACGGGACAAGTGCCCTTCCAACAGAAAGAAAGTAGATTTGGATTAGATACTAGGGAAAAAATCTTTGCTGTGAGGGTGGTGAGGCATTGGTGCAGGTTGCCCAAAGAAGCTGTGGATGTCCCGTGCCTGGAATTGTTCAAGGCCAGATTGGATGGGGCTTTGAGCAACCTGGTATAGTGAAAGGTGTCCCTGGGCGTGGCAGGGGGTTGGAACTAGATGGTCTTTGAGGTCCCTTTCAACTCAAACCATTTTATGATTTAGCAAAGTATTTAAAAGCATTTGCTCTAGAGCAAGGTGTAAAGCATTCTGGTTTTTTTCATTGTCTCACCTTTATTTTGACCTCTTAACAGGTTTGAACCCGTTGATCCATTTCAACCAAATTTGATGAAAGAAGTAATACATTTTCAGGAAGGATTCAATGTTTCTCCTAGGCAGCATGAAAACAGATGGTCAGGTTTTTTACTCCCACTCTCAGGAAGATTTCAGTATGAATTTATACCTCTGTAATATTGAAAAGGGGGCGAAAAAACCCCAAATCCCCCTCTTTTTTGTTGACAAAAATCTCAACATGAGCCAGTAGTGTGGGCTTGCAGCCCAGAAAGGTAGAGGTATCCTGGACTGCATTAAAAGGAGCGTGGCCAGCTGAGGGAGGTGATTCTGTCCTTCTACTCTGGTCTTCTGAGACCTCACCTGGAATGCTGCATCCAGCTCTGGTGCCTCCAACAGAAGAAGTACATGGAACTGTTGGAATAAGTCCAGAGAAGGCCATAGGGGAGCACCTCCCCTATGAAGATAGGCAGAGAAAACTGGGGCTCTGTCACCTTTTACACTAAGTTTTTAGCAATTGCAGAGGTGACTTGTCATTATCAATGAAGCTACAGCTTTGAAACTGCACAAGCAAGATAATTTTCCCATTCTTTTTTAATGTAAATGAGTAGTTGACTGGATATAAATAAACCAAATGCGTAAGTAGACATCACTTTCATTTAATAACCATGAGAAAAGTATGCTTTGAAGAGAGATTTATTTAGATTTTAGAAAAATGTGTATCGTTTGCTGTGATAAGGATGGCTGATATAAAGAAGGAATAGAGTATTAGCTCAATTGCACACAAGTCCTGGCAGCAGTTTAGTGCCGGATCTTAGAAAAGTCAATTTCATTGTCCCTGTCCAAGAAGATAAAACTAAGGCACAATAACTATAAAGTTACTGTCTTTTCTCCCAGATTTCTCATGTTTCATCCTATGTACACTTTCTATTAAATTAGTCCAGCTTAGGGATTTTTTTCAGACAAAGGGGGTAAATAGCCCATTTTGGAGGATTAAGACTGTATGAACTTTAATGTTAATAAAGTCTGTTGAATTCTTCATATAATATTGGCAATAGAACTACAAAGTAGAGAAACACACTAAAAAAAATGTTTAGTAACAACTAAACTGGAGATTTATAGCTTTTGAAATTAAATGTCTCCATGATAAAATTTTATCAGTATAATTAAAGGCAGACATAGGGACACATGTTGACATATACCACTTCTTTTTCCAACCCCTCTTAATTAGGAGCTATGGACACTTTTTTGTAGTTAATACACATAATATTACATGTCTGTATGTTTGTTATAATCTGGGTGCACAGTTTCAATATACTCCAGATGGGGAATTTTCCCTTTGATTTGGTGTAAGAATGGAGGGTTCTCTCTTCAAACATGTTACTTCAGGTATGAGAGTTATCTTGCAGAAATAAATACAAATACAGATCAGGGTTGCAATTCTAAGACTCTCATCTTTGGCCTTTTACTTACTGTTTCAGTGTGTTACTCCTTTCTTCTGTTACCAACCATGACTTCAAGCATTGTACTCAACTGCAGTGAACTTTTCTGTGGGAATATTTTCAACATTCAAGAATGGAATGCAAAATATTCTCTCTGTTGTTTGCACCATTTCAATACTCTTAGCAATGTGTGCAGCAAAATCAGCCTTGCTATTTGCCTGGCTATTAGACAGGACAGTCAGATGTAATCAAATTCTTGTTCTCAAATAAATATATGATCTAATTTAAGGCAAACTGAGATCTCGTGATTGCAAGCACATAGTTCAGGCATGCTTAAACACTTCCCTGCTCTACCTTCAATGGGTACTATGCAAGCCTCTGACATTTTGCCTGGTTCCCAAAAGTCTGACCAGCAGCCTATAATTTTAAGGTGTGTTTCCATGTTTTGTAAGATCTGTTCTTTAGTCTGCTGTAATGCCTATTGAAAATGCTGTACAGTTCTGTTTTATTTTGCCATATGTACTAGCTTTTCTTTTCTTTTTTCTTTTTTTTTTCCAGATATCACTCCTACTCATGCTCTATCCCATCTTGTTAGTACACGGTGTTTATTTCTATTCTAGACTGACCCCATTCTCAAGAGGATTTCTATTCTCGGCATCTAGGGTATGATGATTCAGTTGCTCAAATAAAATACTTTTATGTTCCATTTGCCTTGACAGTACTGTCATCCCTGGGAAGTACATAGAGCCATTTTTTGAGTGTTTGACCTTTTTGGCAGAATGGTAGACATAGGCACATTTTTATGTTGTGCTTTTTATTTTCAGATTCTTTTCCATCCTCTTGAAACTGGCACATATTTTCATCATTTGAGTGAAACTGTTCTTCTTTGTATTTCTGTGGTAATATTAAGGCTCTCATATTATGATTATGTCACCTTGGGTTTTGATACAATTCTGTTGTACCTACTGGTCCATTTCAAATTCATTAAATAAATTCAAATGTTACTGTTTTAGTATGATACATTTCTGATATTTGGGAATAGCAATGACTTTCCAAATTCTTAGGTGCTTTCTGGGATTCTTGTTTGAAAATTTGTTTTCTCAATCAAAGAGTTGACCTTTACACTTTTGAAACATTATTGCAAAACAGTCCTTTCCAATGTGTTTGTTTCACAGGTGAGGTAAAAAAACCTACTAGTGGTTTCTTTTACACTAACAAGGCTCCAAATCTCACCTCACTGGATCAACTCGCAAGGTCACCAATACTACAGGTACACCATGCTTGTGTTTCCTCTTCCTCTATTATGGTCTCAATGCTTTGCATATGTCTAAGGTTGCAAAGAGATGTGGTGAGATACACTGAAAATTTTAATACTCTCTGAGTTAATACCTTTGAAGGTTGGCATATTACAAGGTTATATATATTATTATTTTTACCTTCCCAAAATCATTGGGTTTCCCCAGGAAGTCTGCACCTGTTCTGTATATGATACTGCAGTCAAGACCAACTTCTTTGTTTGTTTGTATTAACTGCTAAAGAGACTGGGTTAACTGTAATGGATTACCACAGTTTCTGCTAGGCATTTCTCATATCACGTTCCTGAGTATAATCAGCTCTAATGCTGACTTTGTGAGCCTGGCTGGCAGAGCTGACATTCTTCTGCTGCAAGGTTCACTACTAACAGCATTTTCAAAACCTAAGCCTACTTGCTGGCTCCCAAAATATGATGATGACTGTCTTGCTGAGGCAGGAAAGCTGAATAGGCCTCACCAATATTTTACTTTTTCAGTGATTATTGTTCTGCTTATGTAATTTTGAGATTATGTAGATTTTAAAATTTTTGTGTGGATTTCAATCTTCAAACTATTCCTTATTCTAATGCAATAGTGTGTAAAGCTGATGCTATGCTGGTTGAATTATTTTCTTCTGTTCTAGTATAACCTATCAGGAGAACATCCCATTTTCTTCAATTACATCCAGTAGTTTGTACTCACACAAGAGTCATGCTTTTTTATCACATATACAAATTTACTGTTTCAGCAGCAAGAAGCAGCTTTTGTGTAGCACATTCTGAAAATTCAGACTGTATATTCAGGATATCTTGTGCATTCTGATTAAAATTCACAATATCAAAAGTACTATCATAATTCCACAGTGTAATTTTCATTTGACTTTGCTTGATTATGCATGGGATTTTTCCTTCTCTTACAAAATGCATGCCTGGCACATTTATCATTATCCCAGAATCTTGCATTTAATTTCCTCTTTGTTTCTGTACTTGACTTCACTTCTAATGCCAGTCTGAACTTTACAAATGATTTATTCCAACTTGCATCTCATTAATGCAAAATACATATAAAACCCCATCCTCTGAGTCACTGTTTGCCTCATTCTTGTTTTTTTTTCCCAAACTGTAAGATCTGGAACAATGTTTCTTTTGCCATAATTATTATTTGTGATGCACAATGCAGGAAATTTTTAATGAGTTTTCTCCTTAAAATCTTTTCATCTTCATTTTCTCTCCTCAGCTTGTGCTTATGCTTTAGCTGGTCCATAAACTTACTTTTTTATTTTATTTTTATTTAGCCTCTCATTTTCCATGTGTTCTTGCTCAAAACAGTGTCCGCTCTCCTTAGGTCACAGTTGCAATAAATACTTCAGGCCAATTCCACAAACTGGTACTGCTCCTGAAAGATGCAGCCCCTTTACAGGGAAGAAATTTCCAGCAGAGATGCCATTGAAGAAGGGGAAGGCATTGGTGCTAGCTGATGCTAGCTGAAGGAAGCACAGACCTCTGAACAAGTAAAGGTTTTCAATTGATTTTATTCTTCCAGCGCAGGCAGCGTTGACTAACTTCTTGTAAAACAACACAAATAAACATACAAAAAAACCCTCCAAATCAACAAGCCCCCCCAAACATCAACCCAGAATCAGTCAAAAATATTTACATTTTTAATTTTCATGTGCTCAGTGAGACAACTTGCAAGAATCTGTGTGTTTTGATATTCAGGTGAAAGCAATGACAGCTATACAAAAAACACGATTTAAACAAGAAAAGGTGTTGTACAGGCAGTGTTATGCAGACACTTCATAGATCTTTTTAAAGCACTTGCAGCATTACTTAGTTCATGCTGATATAAAAGTGTGAAAAATGGGGCCAGTAACACCAGGTACCAGCAGGAAGAACAGAAAGAGAAAGCATCGCAACTCCTTTCTTCCTAACTCCTTGAAGCAGCTATTCAGAAACACAGGGTGTGTTTTAGTGATTTTTTTTTCTCCAAACACTTGTTAATGCCTATTGGAATTAGTTTGTTCTCTGAGATTAAAATCGTTTACCCTACAATCATGGCTGCAATTGGAGTCTTCAGCTGGCAAACTAACCAAAGATTCCTCAAACTGGTTTCAAATGCTTTAAAAGCAATATTGTATTCTTTGATTGCTTTACAGGGCCTATAAAGGAGGTTCTAGGGACAACAAGTGAGGAATATGCAAGGTAAACAACAGCACGCTCACTGAAAACTACATTTGAAAAGTGATGTGTTTTAGCAGGGTGGAAATAAAGTCTCTTTTAGAGATGTGATCAAGGAAGCAAAATTGAAAATGAATATGATAATATAGTGATGAAAATATCATATATGATACAATCAAGGAGAGAGGAAATGGAGAACATAATGAAAATGGAAAGAGAGAAGAGAAATCTAGGAAACTTTCTGAAAGTATTTGGTTACTTTTTGAAAGTATTTGGCCAGCTTTGGAATTATTAGATGGATAAATTGAGCTGATGATAGAAATGCAGTGTAGTATGCTTATGTGCACTATAGCACCAAATATATATGACAAAATATCGTCAGGAGGATTAGGCACAGCAACACCACACAACTGCTACCATGCCATATGACCAGGGTACAGACACACACCTTGCATGCAAGGGCCTGGCAATCCCACAGTCCCAAGTTCTTTTTTTTACATACTGTGTTTGAGTGTAAATAGTGCATACCATTGCCATTTCTCCCACTGTGAAGGACTTCTGCTCACTTTAACAAGAGTCTTTTCAGTCTCAGCAGTACATCTCAAATCCTTGTTCCTTACTGACGTGACAGGTCAATTGGTTCTTCTCAATAAGAAACCTATAATCATGCACACTTGTTTCTCGCTGTTGTTGGTGTAGATATTCACTTTTCTATTTCCTGGTTTTCCCTCTGCCTTTTTTTTTTGTTTTTGGTTTTTTTTTTTTTTTTTGTTTTGTTTTGTTTTTTTTGTGGTCAGCATTTGATTTTCTTCCTGGGCTGGATTCCAAGGTGCTTCTGTTCTGTGTCTTTGTGTCTTCCTCTTTTTTTTTACCCCTGACACCAGCCTATCTTTGCTTTTACCACCCTGCTTCTCCTTTACAGTATGTAAAGCACAGAGGAAACTCTTGTTCCTCAAAATTACTTCTCCTTCACAGTACAGACCATTTGTCCTCACTTCTGTCTCAGTCTTATATTACACATTATAGCAAGTTCCCAGCTGCTGCTTTGAGGCTTTATCTATTTTTTGCAACCTCACACACTTGTTTCTTCTCTTGTGCAACCCCTGTAACTCATCTGACTTCATAGTTAGCTGTTTCAGTATTAATCAGAAAACAACCCTTTTTAAAAGCCTCCTGATTTAGCTTGCTCACTGGCAAGGGTCACACATGTACAAGACTGGGCACAAAGGGAGCAATGGGAAGACTCAGCTAAGGGTGAGAAGTGGAAGGCATCAACCTTTGTAGTGATACCATGGTGTTAGACTTCTTAGCAGTAACATGAAGTTTCTGTTTTAGGGAGGATTTAGATGAGATTCCAAGATGATCTAAGACTGTGATGTTACCAAAGGGATGGTCCTGTTTCTCCCAGACTAGTAGTTTCAACTTGTCTTTTGTGCTTACTCCTGATATTTCTATGATCCTAGGGTGAATCACTTCAGTTCACTAACTGGGCAGAAAACCACACAAGGGAAAAATACAGTTAGTTCTGTGTGTGAACAGTAAACTGAGTCACTCACTGAGGAATCCTAAGCAGCAGAGCCAGCCCTTAGGAAAACCAGGAGTGCCTGGCTCCTCCATATGAGAAGTGGTGCGAGAGAGCAGCCAGTTTCTTTTGGCAGCAGCACCAAGCTTTTAGGTTGACTCACATACCCCATCTAAATCACTAGCAGGGGATTTGCTCTGAAGACATGCCTGTTTGGGAGGCGGCTGCCTGAGAATCCTCTGTTGTCCTTGCAATATTTCTCCTCTCTTTTCTGTCACCCAAAAGCATGCATCCCCATCTGGGATTCTCTTTGCATCTGTGAAGGGTTGGGTCATTTCTTTTTATGGGTTATTCGAAGTCAAGCCCTGAATTCATTTACACTCTGTGGAGGTTATTCCATGCTTCTGGAATCCTGTCACCACCAGCACTACTGGAACTTTTTTTTTTTTCTTACCAGCTGTGACTTTGAACACAATTCTATTCCTTCCTTGCCCGCAGACAAAAACAATCAAACTGTCCTCCAATAAATAGTTCTCTGAGCTGCAGATATAAGAAGTCCTGACTTGTTCTTGATTTCTCACTTAAAAAAAAAATTATTATTATTATTATTATTATTACTACTACTACTACTACTACTACTACATTTATCACAGAACAGTTAGGTTTGGAAGGGACCTCTGGAAGATCATCTGGTCCAAACCCCCTGCCACGGCAGAGTGACCTAGAGCAGGTTACACAGGAACGCATCCAGGAGGGTTTGGAATGTCTCCAGAGAGGGAGACTCCACGACCTCCCTGGACATCCTGTACCAGTGCTCTGCCACCCTCAATGTAAAGAAGTCCTTCCTTATGTTGAGGTGAAACTTCCTGTGGTTTAGTTTACGGCCATTGCTCCTTGTCCTGTCGCGGGGCACCACCAAAAAGAGTGGAAAAGAACTTGGACTGAAGCTTTTCTGAGTAAGGTGGGACATTCATAGCAAATCTTTTCCTTTGAGGAATTTCTAGTGTTTAATACGTCCTATATTCATTCTTGCCCTCTCCGCCTCTCAAACGAGCTCGGGTCGCTTGTGCGTGTCCCTGGAGCTGTGGGAGCAGTGCCGGGCAGCGGTGCCCGCGGCCGCGCTCGGGCTGCTCGGCACGGCGACAAGCCGCCCCCGCCGCGGACATNAACCATTCTGCCCGCACCGAGGACGCCCCCTCCGCTGACCGGCCCAGCCAGTCCCGCGGCAGGGGGCCGGTTGCCGGGCGACTCTCGGCCCCTCCTCCGCGGCAGGGCTGGGCCATGAGGTAATGGCCTCCGGGGGGCGGGAAAGGGAGCGCTGCGACTACCGGGCCAGCGGCCGCCGAGGTGGCCGCCGGCGGCGTTCCCTCCCT
>VZTX01010061.1:0-34341 GCA_013400915.1 Pardalotus punctatus
CGCCAGCCGCCACACGCCGGGGGGGCCCCGGGACGGCTCTGGCCCACAGCGGCTGCCGGCTGATCCATCCCGACCCAGCTCGTCTGATGCCTCTTCCCTGTGCCCATGGGACATGGCTCTGTCACCTGGCCCATTGCCTCGGCCGTCCAACCTGGACCTTGAGGCTTGTGCTGGTGTCCTCACCCTCAGCCTGGCTGTCCCCTACTCAGCCCCAAGCCTCTTCCCACCAGCTGGAAACGGCTCCACCACCCCAAAATCTTGCAAATCAGGTGGTGATGCCCCTTGGGGTCCCAGGGATGTCTTAGCTGTAAGACCAGAGGGGGAGATGGTGCCCGAGCTGGTAGGGATGTCAAAACCCCAATGGCTGCTACATCCTGCAATGCAGCATTCCATGGGTGATGGAGACCTTTGAAGTGCTTTCCCTAGTGACCCCCAGCCTCCATTTGCTGATTAAGGCAAAATTTTGGGGCTGTGAAGGAGCCTCCACCATCCCTACAGCTCCTCACATCCACACAGGGTGCCCCAAGGAAGGGCCCCAAAGCCACCGCATCCTGGCAAGGAAAAGTGGCCATCCGGGCTCACACAAAGCCATTTCTTGTTTGGCATTTTCGTTTGAAGTGTGTCCTTCATCTGGGTTTCTACAGCAACTGGGAAGTTCCTATCCTGGCCCAGCTGGAGGGAGTGAAGCAGCCAGGGGAGTGGAGCAGGAGAGCAGGAGGAGAAGATTGAGGGTGGGAAGGGAAGAAGCCAAAAATAAGTTTTTTGAGGAGTGGGGCTGCACTTTGTGCCTCCATCTTGGGCCCAGGGCTGCTGCAGCTGGGACAGGAATCCAACCTTGTCCCTGTTCCTCTGTCCCCAGAGGTGGTGCAGCCACCCGGGGCCAAATTAAGGGGTGTAAAACACCAGCTTTTAGGGTCACTCCAGGTAAGGAGTAGTCTGCTGTGTCCCACCCTGGTCAGCCCTGGCATGGTTGCATCCTCTGAGCCCGTGTGCCAGCCTGGGTTAAAATGGATGAATTACCTTAGAAATACACTTTTCTTAAAAGAAAGCAACAAAACCCAATGAGCCACCAGTGGTTCATCTTAGGCAGTGAGTCTCTTCATTTATTCATTATGAGATAATACACAAATCTGGCTAATTAATATTCCTGCATATTTTCCAAGGGCTGATGAGGTATCTTAAACATCTTGTGGAGATGGGCTTTCATATTTATAAGGTTGATGTGCAAACTTAAATTGACACTGTCTAAATATACCCTCATGTTTAAGCATGGGGCTTTCACTCCCAGGGCGCCGGGGGCATTCCTGGGGTGCACACCCTGGCTGGAAGCAGGACCTGGGGCTCACTGTGTGGGAGAGCAGCCCAAAAAGGCTCCTGTGAGGCAGGGTGTGATGTTGTGTGGTCCACCTTCTCATAGAGATGTGGGATTTCTGTTTGCTTTGGTAACAGAGTGCAACAGGTACTGACCCATTGGTGCTCATGAGGTCAGCGGTGTTTTGGGGCGAAGGATCAGTGTGAGCACCCACATGGCCGGACATGCTGACGGGTACCAGGGCAGGGCCTGCAGCTTCCTGCCGAAGCCCTTTTCCAAGGTTAAACACAGGACTTGGTTGCAAACTGAAAGCCTGGTTTGCATTCACCCTCATTATGTTGATTGCTTATTTACATGTATGCAAATGAAGGAAGAGGCAGTGGCTTCTCCACCTGGGGACCCCTTGGCACAGGAGACCCTGAACCCCACCGGGTAAATTCCTGCCCAGGGCTGGACCATGGGACTGTGCCCCATTCCCAGGATCACCCTGAAAGTGAAGCAGCCCCTCTTGCTGTGCCGATCCGAGGGCTGAGCTGCAGCCCCGTGCCCTGAGTGCGGTGGCCAGTGGCACGGTGGTTACAGCAGCCACTGCCTCTCCCCTCACCCTGCTCAGCCAGTTGTGCGTGTCCAGCTCCAGCTGTTCCCCATCAGCCTCCCCCGTGCAGCACCGCCGGCCCTGGGATCCTTTTTCCACCCGGCCCCACGTCCTTCATCAGACACCAATTTGGTCTGGCCCAGCTGCTCATTTTTCTTTCCACCGTGTGACATGTTTTCACCTGGCTCCTAATCTGTCTCTTTCCATTCACAACTCGAGCTGTTTACGGATGTGCCTCTGCTCCCCGTGTTTTCCCCACCCCCTGGACAGAGCCATCCATCAATAAAACCCCGCTGTGCACCCGACCATCAGCGCTTCCCCTCCCAGGAGACCATTATCCCAACGGAGCCACGAGCACACGTTCCTCCTGCTGCTCCATGGGGTGACCCCACGGGGCCATGATTCCCTCCTCAGCACCAGCAGCACACGGGGCTGGATGGCACTGATGGTGCTGCAGGGAGCTGGGGCACCCAGGACACCAGGGGCCTCTTCCTGGATGGGGGGACAAGAGAGGGGCTGTGGCCCCTCTGCTCTGCAAGGGGCACCCCCTGTTTTGGGGCTGGTCCCTCCGGTGAAGGCATGGGGTGAGAGCGGCCCCAGGCAGGGAGAGACCTAAACCCTTGGGAGTCACCCTGCAGGGTGGGGGCTATGCCTGCGTCCCCCCACCAAGAGGTGACAGGTGCTTTAATATCTGCCCGGGCTGGCAGCTGCTGCTCTCACAGGAGGAGGCAGCTGTGCCGAGGACGAAGAGGATGATGATGAGGAGGGCAGCTGGGCAGTCAAACCTGGAGGCACCAAGCATGGGGGCCATGGCTGGGGAGTACCCTGGAGTGGAGGGTGATCCTGGCTGTGCATCGGGCCCCCTCCACAGGGAGGGATGTCACTCATCCCACCTGTATCCCTCCACCCTGGGACTCTTCCTTACCCCCAGCAGCT
The DNA here is from genome assembly GCA_013400915.1 of Pardalotus punctatus. Lineage (NCBI taxonomy): Eukaryota > Metazoa > Chordata > Aves > Passeriformes > Pardalotidae > Pardalotus > Pardalotus punctatus. Next base: position 2,844 of record VZTX01010061.1, read on the forward strand.
GGACCTGTGAACACGGAGGGGAGGCATCGTTGGGTCCCTGCAGAGGCTGGGAGCATCCTGCTCCCTCCTGCCGCCCTGGGGTGCTGTGCTTGTGACTGAGAAGCAAACCCCGAAATATCCCAATGGATTGGGGGTTTCCTGAAGAGCCCGAGGACAGGGTTGGGAAGAACCCTGAAAGACAGCAGGGCTGAGCTGCCAGGCTCTGCAGCCTGTGCGTACAGTAACACACAGGGGCAGGAGGTGCTGGCTCCCCAGCCCAGCACTCCCTGGAAAGTTGTCCAGCATTGTGCTGTCATCTCTCTTGGGGTGTAATGGGGGGAGTTAGTGAGAGGGTCCCCCTCCCTCAGACCCACTGTTCCCCTGTTTCAGCTCACTGAGACTCTTTCCCCTTCCCAGTTCCCACTAAAGCAGCACAGGGGGAATCCAAACCGGAACTAAACCAGGGGTGTTTTGCAACAACAAAAAAACAGAGCAAGCCAGACCCAAAGAGATCAATGGAAAACCCCTCCTGCCTCTAGGACACTGCTCTGCTTTATGAAGTCAGCCTCATTTTCCCCAGATGAAGATCGCCCCTGCTCAGCCCCAGCCAGGCCAGCCCACAGCCCCGCTGCATGTCCGGGACAAAGGGCTCCTCCTCACCCTTCCCAGCCTTGGCTGAGCACAGGGGGTTCTGAAACCAGCCCGGGGTGCTGCCAGCACCCACAAAGCCCTAGGGGGCAGTGGGGCTTTAGGTAGGGATGAAGGCTCAAGGGCTTCATCAGAGCAGCAGCATGGCTGGAATGGTGGATGCTGGCAGTCAGGAAAGCTGCTGTCCCCAACCCAGTCCCCATCCCACAATGGGGATTGTTCTGGAGCTATGGGCAGGATGCAGCCCGGCCGGCTGCGTGCCTGACTCACATCCTCGCTGCCTGGGAGGGAGCTGGTGGAGAGCCACATCTCCAGCACACCTTCCCATGGGGCTGGGACACGGGATGGGGGTTGGTGGGAACCCCCTCCATATCTGGGACCCACAGCTGCCCCATTCCCGAGCTGCTCCCTCCCAAACAGCCCGTCCAGAAAATCCCCGTCAGGGTTTGGGGCCCTGCAGGACTGGGGAGCGGTTCCTTCCGAAAGCAGGTTGGAGCCTCCCACCGGAGCTGGTGTTCCCGGGGGAAGAGCTGCAGCAGAGCGAGGCATTTGCACTAAGTGATCACATTTATTTGAATATTTTGCGTGTGTGTGTGTGTGTGTGTGTGTGTGTGTCTAAAATCGGTTACAGAATAAATACCTGTGCCTTATAGCAGGAAGTCCACTTTTTTTTTATACAAAGTGCTTGTTACAGGAAGTTGCATCAGCGATATGCAGGAGGGGGGGTGCGTTTCAGCCACACTTCCCCTCCTGAAAACTAGAACAGATTCTTTTTTTATTTATTTATTCGTGGTTTTTTTTAAAGTTTCTTTTCCCTTTTTTTTTTTTTGTGCATTAAATTTCCTGCCATTGTGTATTTACAAATCTCTGAAAGAAGGAAAAAAAATGCCAATATGCATGAAAAGTGGCCTTGTAACACAAAAAAAAATCAGCCTTTAAAAAAAAAAGGTAACAAACCCAAAATCTACAAGTATCATTTCATACTGAATCAATTATAGATTTTTTCTTTTTTTTTTTTCTTTTTAAAAAGGGAAAGAAAGGGGTGGGGAAAGGGGAAAACTGAACCAAACCAGAAAAAATGAACTCGGAGAAATAGAAAGAGAGAAGGTGCCATTGTCCCTTCTGAAGTTTTCCAAAGGCAGAGAGGAGCGAGGAAGAGCACAACGCACTGACCCAGATGTCTGACTGAAATCCCCATCAATTTCTTCTCGGTAATTTCTCCCTCGTGTTTACCCAGCGAGGGGCAGGAAGGACTTCCAAAATTAAATTAAAAAAAGGCATTAAAATGAAAAAAAAATTATTATTTCATTTTTAAAGGATTTAAAAAAAAAAAGAGATATGATAGAACAACCCTCCCCAAAATCCTGGAGGGGCGTGAGGCAGGGAAAAAATCAGGTTTGATTTAAAAGGGGTTAAAAAAAAAAAAAAAAAAAAAAAAGCCAAACCAAACCAGACTTTTCTCTCTGAACACGTCATCGAGTGGAACTCTCCGGAGAGTGTGACGGTTAACTGGTGACGTAGTGTTTAGCCGATGGCTGGCCGTAGACCCTATAGAAATCCTGCCGCCCGTGCTGCTGGGATGCGTCAATCCATTCCCTCACGGCAAGTCCCGGGAGCGACTGGGGGACGGCGGGGGCGGGCGGCAGCGGGTGGGAGTACTCCTGCGACGAGACTGTCCAGGGAAAGTGCCCCGACCGCGGGTAGGGCTGGTGCCCGCTGTGGTTGGACACCGAGGAACAGTAACAGTTATCCACGGAGCAGACGAGGATTTTGCGCCCACCGTACTGGGAGAGCACGGACTGCTGAGATGACGTGGTGTTGGGGTAGTGAGATGGGTTGAAGACGGAGCCCGAGTGCACCGGCTGCGGGCCGCTAGGAAGTCCAACTATGTGCTGAGTGGAGCTACAAGGCACCATGGCTTGTGCGGACTGCCCCTCGCCAGCCGAAGCGCCCTGGCTCATGTACTGGCTCGCCACAGTCCCAGACGATGGCTCGAGGAAGCTGCCCTCGGGAAAGGCGGTGGAGTGCTTGCGCTTCTCCGCGCCGGAGTTGCTGACGGTGCAGGGGTACATGGGGATACTCTGCAGGAAGGGGACGGGGGTGCTCAGAGGACCTACAGAAGGAACAGGAGAGGAAGACTGTATTAAGCGCAGCATGGCACAGCTCCAGCGTGCTCCAGAGACTGATCCAAACCCACATGCCAGCCCTGGGTGAGCAGAGGATCCCCCAGCCCGCCCTACCAGTGGCAGACCGGGCACAAAGCCCTGTGCAGGTAGACTTGCAGATTCAGTTCTGGCCCCTCGCCAGCAGGCTCGGAGCAGTCCTGGGTCCTGCTCTGCAAACAGCTCGTGAGCACAGTCCCTAACAGGAGCAGAGTGGGACAGCCTGGGGGATAAATGCGAATCCCCCAAGGAGAGAGGACTGGAAAGCCTCTGCAGGACGTGGTCTGCTCCCAGGCATTGGCTGGGGGCTGTGGGACCATGCCACCATCTTTAGCTGACTTTTCCTGGCAATGGCCAACCCCCAAAAAGCCCTGTATTTCAGGGTTTTGTGTAACCCCAGAACAAAGCCATTTCACAAGACAAGGAAAATGCCCTGGGGAGAGTCAGGACCTGGCTTTGTGACTCTCCATGCCCCTGCTGACTGCTGAGGGGCTTCCAGGGGTTGCTGCCCCAAACAGCTCTCTCCACTGTTTCGTACTGGGATCTGCAGGGCAGCCAGCTATGGATACAGGGGTAGTGCCCATGCCCCCGCATGGTTTCACCCACCTTCCAGCAACTTCCTCAGCTGCTTCTCCTTCTTGGCGATCTCATTCAGGAAGAGCTTGGAGTTGAGGTGGCCAATTTTGGGTGGGGGCAGGCTGCCACCTGTACAGTTCTGAGTCCTGTTGGGGATGGCAGGCAGAGAGGCATAAGTTACAAGGTAGACTCAGGAGACGGACAGCTCCTTCCCCCACACCCTCCTAGGGTAGAGAACAGAAGGGAGCTGGCTGTCTCTGGCAGGCAGGACTTTCCCTGTCCAGCTTTGCTGTGAATGTCCCCTGCCAGAGGACACCTCCTGCAGCCCATGTCCCCACTGCATGGCCATCCCAGCTCACCTCCGCTCCACTAGTGCTGGCTTTAACCCCCCTGCCCCGCCTCTGCCCAGTGGAACTGGACTGAGCCCTGCACCCCAACCCAGCTGCTCCCACCCTCTTCTCTTTCACAAGCACAGCACTGTGTTTCCTCTAGTCCAATGGGAGAATCTGATTCAATGGCTGCACGAGGGGATTTTTTCATCCTCCCAGAGAGGGAAGCTGAGGCATGGCACATGCCTCTCCCAGACCCTGTAGCATCCCTGGCCCTGGTCTTCCTCTGGACATCGTGCTGCTGCCACCCCTGTGGACATGAACACACCCTTTCCCCCAAACACATCTGTCCCGCTGCGCTTACCTGTCCATTAAGATTTTCACAGACTTGGTGTTCTAGAAGTGGAAGGAGAAGCTCTGGTCAGTAAGGCCAGTCCCTGCCATGGTGGCCATGTCCCCTTTCAGTGTCAGTTTCCATGGCCCCCCAGGAGGGGACAGTCTGACCATGGGCACTGAGCTCCCTTCCCCCTTCAATGGGCTGCTCCAGCCCCACCTCCAGCTGTGGCACCTCCTCATTTGAGGCCAGCACTGAGCCTGCCCCACTCCTCGACTTCTCCCACTGCTGAGCCCTCTGGAGGCATCAGCCAGCCCTGATAATGTCCCCATCCTGCCCCCCATCACACCCCACACCTTCCCAGTTCTTCCCACACAACCAGATCTTTCCACAGCCCCTGTCCCACCCTGGCATGGGCAGCTTGTCTTACCTTCATGAAGTTGATGTCCTCAGTTTTGTCAAACATGACCTGGACAGAGCTGAGGAGCTTCTTGGCCTCCTGCATGCGCTCATTGAGGTGCAGAACCTGGGCCGCGTTCTCATTGCAGAACTTGGCCTGGGCCTTGTCCAGGATCTCCATGGTTTTCCGCAAGTCCTCGTCCAAGATCTGGTGCATCTTCTCATACTGCAGGCGCACCTCGTCCTTCAGCTGGCTCACCTTCTCCTGGGGAGAGGAGTATGGTCAGGCCCTCTGTGCCCTCCAACCTCTTCAATGATGTCCCAGGACACCTGGGTCCTTTCCCAGCAGTGGAGAATGCAACCTGACAGCTGCACCCCAGCTCTGCTTTCCTGCAACGCCTGGACAGACCAAACCCTGTTGTCAGCTGCCAGGTGGGATTTCTGAGCCAGAGACCCAATAGGGACACTGTGAAGGTTTCATTGGTTCAGCAGATCCCTGGACCTACTTCCTGGGGTCTGTGTGGGGATCACCTCCAGAGACCTAATGCCAAACAACCTGCCGCACCACCAGTAGAGGTGTGCTCCCCTGAAAAATCCCACCCATCCCCATCGGCATCCCCTTTTCCATCTCCATCCTCATTCCCAGCCCCACCCCAGGCTGGAGACACTTCATGGTCTGGGAGGCCAAGGGGCTTTAAGGACCACGAGCACTCCCTTCCTGGGGAAGGCTGTGCTGAGCTGAGGGCAGGATGGGCCATCTGATATTCAAGTCCTGTTCCTTACCTCCCAACTCACCCCAGGACCCATGAGGCTGTAGGCCAGCTCCAAACACATTTTGTCTCCCAAAAGAATGACTCACAAGACTGTAATGGAGGCAGGAAGTCTGTCTGGCTACTCCTCCCATGCATGTCTGCCTTCCTCCCAAGAGCTTGTCTCCCCTGGGCCATGGGATGACAGTCCCCAGGACTGGCCATGGCAGCGTGAAGCACTGGTTACCTCGACCAGCCGCTTGTCCGATTCCAGCTTGTAGAGTTGCTCTTCGATGTCCTGCTCCCGCTCCTCCAGACGGTCCTGCTGTTTCATCAGCATCTTCTGCAGAGACAGGAGAAAGCATCATCAGAGCCCAGCGGCCACATGTGCCAGCGAACGTCGGTGCTGCCCACACTGGCTCAGCCCACACGGTTCAGGAGGGACAGGGCTTTTTCCCAGCAGGATGCCACTGCCAGGCTGAAAGCCCACGCGCAGCTTGTGCAGCTGGAAACCTCATTTCAATGGCAGAAATGCAGAGGGGCTGCATGTGCCAGGCTGTGTTGTGTCCCCTGGATGGGGACAGCCCCTCAGGTAACTTTCTGCAGCTGGGTCAGTGGGGTTGGGCCAGGGCCAAGCCCTGGGGACTGTGGGGGGGACACAGAGAGGCTCATCTCCCACTAAGGCAGCACCATTTCGAGGCCCATCACCCATCGCCAGCAGGCTCCTGCGAGACATCACCACCTCCCTTGCGCCCCCGTACGCCACGCCAAATCCGTTTTCCCTTCCCCGCCTCCGTGACAAGCCCCAGAGCCAGCGTCAGCGTAATCTGGAGGGACAGAGTGAGAAGGAACGGGGCCTCTCCCCATCACATTGCCAGCCCCCAGCCCCACTCCTTGGGGCTGGGCCTGGGCCATCCTCCAAATAACTAGGACAAAACCTTATCCCCAGCTATCAGTGCGAGTGCCTCGCTCCTGCATGCTTCCCAGCCAGGAGAAACACACTGCCCATGAGAGAAGGGCTCCATCCCTGTGAGCACGAGCAGGGCTTCCCAAAACATCCTTCAAAATCAACTCCAAATATTCGCCCTTCATGTTTATTGAGGGGAAAAGCCAGTACACCAGTGGGGTGAGGAGAAGGGCTTTGCCCGGCACAGAGACGCGGCGTTAGAGACTCAACGATGGGGGTGAGATGGGAAGAAACCGGCAGCGAGAATGAATTTCGAGGGGATTATTGCTATTATAAACCGCCACTCGGGAATTTATAATCAAGTAATTAATTCCTGGACGAGGCGGGAGGGGGAGGGTGGCAGAGGCGCTGCCGGGATTAATTGCATTGCAGGGAAAGGCTGTCACCTCCGACTCAATTCAGGAGCAGGAATGCGAAGCCTCCTCCCTCCTGTTGTTTTTCTTAAGGTCTTGGGCACCTCCAGCCTTACTGTCACTGGGCTCCTACCACTAATAATAACGAGGAGCTAAAAAAACCCAGCTTCCCACTCACAGGCACACTCCGCATGCATGCCTGGGGCCCACGCGTGTGCACCCACCCAGGCACATGCAGACAGACACACAGACAGCACATCCACTGAAACAGGGCCAAGGGGCAGTCACAGCAACACAGACCCCCAGCCCACGGGGGGACATTTGCTGCGGGTGTGTACAGAAACACAGGGGCCTGCAGCATCCAAGGGCATCACTGGAAGCATCCCATGGAGAAAGATTTGAGGCATATATTAAAAATCTCCTTTTTTTTGTTGTAAAAGGGCTGTTATTTGTGCTGCTGCAGCATCAGGAGGCTGCAGTGTGCTCCCAGGTTAAACATAGTGGGAGCTGAGCTCTGGAGAGTGAGTGCAACACCACTTGCTTGAACCTTGGAGAACCAAGGGTGCAGGCAGAACTGTGTCCCAGGTCTGTGCCAGTAGCCAGGCCTAAAGTGGGGGCCTGCTGGGGGCTTCTCTAGGGGCTCGGACAGGGTTTTGTGTCCAGCACCAGGCAGGACTGTGGGGCAGGTGGGCAACAGCCCCAAGTAGCCAGGCTGAGAAGTGGCAGGCAACAAGCCTGCTCCAGGGCTCCAGAGGAAGAGATGCTTTCCATGCTTGCAGGAGGCTAGTTGAATGTGGGAGTTGGGCAGGTTGTGCAACCCAGGCTGAGCAGCTCACTCCCCATGCTGGGCAGCCAAAGGACACAGCGAGCTCTGCACCAAGCCCTTCCCTACGCCTCCCTCCCTGCCGCAGACACACCATCACCACGAGCAGCCAGACCCATCCTGCACCAGCCCACCAGGAGGATGGCCAAGTCTAGCCGGGTCCCTGGAACCAGCCCAGTCCTCTGCCTGACTCCCTGTCTGCCAGCTGGGACAGGAGTGGGTAAAGAATGTAAGACAGGATCCGTGGCTGACGGCTCACTGGGCACAGAGGCCAAATCCCCATCCCACTCTGTTGTACCCATCAGGTATCTGACATACCCGAGGCAGCCACTGCCCTTCCCCCCGATGCTGCTGGGATGCTCTTGCAGGGGAAAGCAGGGTTTCCTATCACTGGCAGATGCCAGGCAGGCAGAGGCCACCCTGCCAGCCCCACTGGTGTGAGGGACCCCCGAGGGAGGCACCAAACAGCCCCGGACATGCACGTACCATCGCCCCGCAGCTGCTGTGGCAGAGCTGCCAACCTTTGTGTTTTGTAACAAACCTCAGACTGCTCTGCTCCTAGAATCATACAACTACGTGAAATCACAAATATACACATAAACATACATAAAAATAACTTTTTATACATGCAAGTGAATTTAATATCCCCTAACAGATGGAAAAAGTGACCCAAATCCAACCTCAAGGCATAGAAGTCAGAGAGAATAGAGGACATGCAGTGCTTTCTTTAAACCTCACATTTGAGCCACTCTCTTGATTTTAGGGTGATTTAAAAACTGTACGTGCCTGGGATTGCAGTGGAGTGGGAGGGCTTTTCACCCATGGCAACAAAACCTTAACAAGACACAAGGGTATGAATTACCCCTTCCGGCACCAAGGGGCAAAATCTCATTGTCTATGCAGCACAGGCTGAATTCCTTAGGTATTTTGAAAAGGAAAATATATCCCTTCCCCTTCCATCCCCTCCCAAATCTGGTATTTCTGAAGTCATGAACTCCTCCTCCTCCAGGATCAGAATTTCTCAGGGTAATTTCTCATATTTCATGCATGACCTTGATGCTGGGAGAACCAAGGCTCCCTCCACACAGGCACCCTTCCCAGGCTACGAGCAACTATGATCCCAGTTTGTCTTTTCCGAGACATGTCGCCAGTTTGTGAAATGCATGCTAAAAATGCTTCTTATTCCACCACCAGCTGAGAGTGAATTCACCTCATTAATTAATAAATTAATTGTTGGCTGGGGTAAGTGGTTGGTCCACCACAACCCCACAGGCCCCGTGAGACAGGGCTAGTTCCTGCATACCACCTCATGCTGCAGGAGATGAACATAATCTCCCCCCTCCTCCTGGAAAAATATAAAGTGTGGGTACAAAAGGGCTGAGCCCATACAGGGGGCTGGCAAACATGCTGTGGGCATCAACCCTGCACAGAAACTGGACCACTGAAGGTGGAAGGACAAAGGAGGGGAGGTTGGCCTTTGCTTCCCTTCCTGAGCGAGGGTGCACTCCTCCTGTGCAGGCAGAGGACGGTGATTCCTGAGCAGCCATAGTGGCAAGTTAGACGGGTTTGGGGTACCAAGGTAATGCACTGGGAGGGAAACACTACTTGGAAGGACTCTGCAGGAAGCAAAGCAAGCACTGCAAGGTCTTGTTGCAGGGAGGATGCACACAGCTGGTCCCCATGGGATTGTGCCGGGGGAAGGCTTGCTGACCATCGCTATCCACAGCGCTTGCTGGGAATAAACCGCCACCAGGGAAACCACGCTCACCCTAACTTCACCTTACTGCATGTCCTGGTCAATCCCCCCAATTCTGCACTGACCCCAGCTTCCAGCGGCCACCCCAGCATGGGACACATCCACCCCGCCAGGCAGGGGATGGGGATATGTCTGGTGGGGGACAGGGCAGTCTCAACAGAGAACTTCTGCAACATTAAATGCCTGCAGCCACAAGACAGGAAGATGGTAATAAAGAGTTTAACAGCCCTGATGATACAGGGCAATCTATGCTTCTCATCTGAGAGCCACTGCATGGCTGCAGCACCACAAGCCTCAGATGTGTTACACACACAGGTCCAGCTCAGCCATCTGGGAAAGCGCCTACTGCAAATGGGGGCACTGGGGTTTGGGAAGGAGCTCGCACACACCCAAGACATCCCATGCAGGGAGCAATCTGTGGGCAAGATGTCTCCCTGGCTTGTCTCACACTGGTCTCACCACTGTCCTCTCCCAAAGGGCAGGGCTAAGCCTGTGGTCACTGCTGAGCCCACAATAACAGCAGATTATGCCCCTGCCCCGCCTGAGGCCCAGCACTCCCCTCATGCCCCTTCTGCAGCCCCCAGCAGCCCATTGTCCTGGGGCCAGCATCAGGGCAGCAAAATCCCATGACATTCCCCAAGGTTTTGTGTTCTCTGAGACTGGTCAGGGCCCTCGTGTGTCTCCCAGGGAGAGCTGGCAGGGGAGAGCCTGTGGCACCCCTTCCCTGATGGCTTGAGTGCTCACCAGCCCCTGCCCAACTCCCAGCAGGATCAGGAAGGAGCCTGGCAGCTTCACCAGAGGCAGAGCGGTGCCCCATGACCTGCTGAGCTGCTGTGGTTTTAAACAAGAGCTGGAGCAGTGAAAAGCCTTACTGTGTTCATAGGGCAAACGGAGCCCATGCAGCTTCTCTGACGTCTAATAAGCACTGTGCATCCTTCAGGGCCATTCACCTTGCAAGAGCAACCAAGTGCCCACACACTGACCTGTGGGATGCTTGCAGGATGCTAATTCCCAATAAACTCTGCTGAAACTGTCTGTGGGTTTGGAGGGTACTACAGGAGGGCAGGTGGACAAACCACAGGAGTGCACAGCCCTCGTTCCCGTACAAAACCGGGGCAGCAGAGAGCCAGACTGCCCCACGGAGGACCTTTAACCACAGCTGGACAGCTGGCCCAGAACAGGCGCACTCGCTTCTCTGCCTCTCTCCTTCCTCCTCCTCTGCGCCCAGGCCTTCCCCTCGCCGCCAAATCCCAGCCACTGAGTGAATAAGGACATTGTTTGCAGTCACCGGAAAGCCAGAACGGAGGGAGCAGCTTGGAGCGTGAGGGGGAGGAAGGGTGAGGAGGAGGAGGAAGGTGGAACCGGAGCGAGGAAGCCGCAAAGGGCAGATGCCTGTTGCGGGAATGGCTCCAGACACCTGCAGCTCAGCCCAGGGACCGCGATCAAGAGCCCCCATTGAGACACACGTCCCGGCACGTTGCTGGAGACGGGCCTGAAGTCACAGTGACTGAATTTTAATGCACCGAAAGCCCTGGACCAAGGAGGCGAGCACAACCTTTCGCCTCCCTGGGCCTCCCACACACAGGCTTCCCTCTCCCCAGCCCCGCTCCACTGTCAGCTGGACAGTTTTCTGAGAAAAACCCACGCAATGAGCTATTTTCATCCCTCCTGAAAGTGTCACCCCACCTGCTAACACACCAGAACCTTGACACTGGGCACAACCAGGGCACAGCACCCTAGTGTCCCCAAAAACAGGTTCTCAAATCATGAGATCATGCACTGCCACAGCCCAAAGGGATCAGTTCCCACAGTCCAAACCCCTTGGAGCACACCTCCCACCCTGCCACAGTCTCCTGTTGACCAGACCCAGGCAAAACCAGCTCTTTCAAACTCCCCACAGTCCTCACAACACTCACAGGAGGCTGATCCACTTAAAGGGGCAGGAAGGAAATGCTTTCTGGTTGGGGTTTCATCTTGTACTCATTTACAGTAAGCACCAGGCAGGAGAAGAGGTCTCCAGCCAGAGCACGAGGTCTTGTCTCCCCTGGCCAGCCCTGAGCACACACAGTGCTCCAGGTTTTGGCTTTTCTCATGGCACTCCCTGTGCAGAGATCAGGCTGTTTTATCCTCGATGGCGGAAGGAAGAGGGGAGGAGAACAGCCTCTGAGATATTAATAGCTGCCCTTGCTAGGAAGGGATGGGAGCATCAGCCATGCAGTGAACAGGCATCAAAGAGACCCCCTTGCCAGCACTGAGGGACCCCTGAGCACCAGGAGAGCTGATGCTTTGTAGAAAAGGGCTGAAGGCCAAATATTCAGCACCAGCTTGGAGGAACAGGATGTAGAGTGCCTCTTGCAAGAAAAGCGCTGCACCCTGTTCTCATGTTGGGTAGGTGAAGATGCCTCCTGCCACATCACCCTGTGGGGTGCTGCCTGGCCTCTGAGCCTTCCCCAGGACTACAGGAGAAGAAACCATCAGGCTTAGAGCCATGTCCCATCTCCACTGGCTATCCCACAGGCACAGCCCCATGTCCCACCTCCTGTGCCCACCCCAGCACAGGGCATCCCTGCAGCACGGCTGGCACACAGCAGCTGGATGCTCCCATGGAGCCATGACTCACAGCTGCTTGGCAGAACCAGGCTGGCCCTGGCTCCTGGGGCATCCTGGGACAGTGGGCATGCCAGACCACGCTTCTCTGCACGTCCCTGTACCAGAACAGATCCTGACCACCACAGGGCTGTGCCGGTGCCTGCAGCCTGGGACAGCTCTTTCCCTTGTTTACACCCGGCAGAAAGGAAGGACTCGTTAATAAGGGGAAAATACAAGGCATTGTGTTGCATGGGGCCAGCAGCAGGATTTCTGGAGGCCAGGAAATGGGGACCTATTCTCTGTTAGAAAGAGACCTTCAGAAGGACCTTGAGGATGTTAATTTGCCTTCCTGGGCCTCTGTGTGTCCCCCTGCTCCTTGCAGCTGTGGGGGTTACTTGATGCCGTGCCTCTCACACAAATGGGGGAAAGAGGCTGGGGGTCTACCCATAGTTTTTGGACCCCAACTTCAAGCCACAGCCCAGCTGCCACTGCTGTCAGTGTCCCTGGAGTAGGGATGAAGGTTTGCTTCCAGGGGAAAAGGAGGATAAGGGAGATTAAGGAGAAGAGAGACAAGGCTATTGGCTGGAGACACATCACCTCTCTACCAGCAGCCCTGCAAGTCCTGGAGGAAGGAGTCTTCCTTGTGTGGGTGATGTGCCTCTCAAAACAGAGGCTCCCTACATGCAAAGCACAGCAAGAGGCAGTGAAAGCAGGGCAAACTGCCTCTGCCAGACCTTGGGCTAAAGACTCACTCACAATATGTGCAGAAGAGGAAAAAAGGAGCTGGAAATGCACCAGGAAGATGAATACCAGGTCAAGAAGCATGCAGCCAGGCATGCAGCCATGACTGATGCTGCTGGCTCCACAGGACAAAGATGAGCCTTGGTGATAGAATTACAGAATCATAAAATCATTAAGATTGGAAAACACCTCCAAGATCATTGAGTTCAACCTTTGTCTGAACACCATCATGTCAACTAAACCATTAGCACTAATGGCCACGTCCAGTCAATTCTTGAATACTTCTACGGATGATGACTCCACAACCTCCCTGGGCAACCCATTATAATGCTTCAACTCCCTTTCAGTGAAGAAATTCGTCCTGATGCCCAGCATGAACCTTCCCTAGCACAGCTTGAGGCTTGTCCTCTTGTTTTGTGTTTTGTTGTCCAGAAGAGGCCCACCCTCACCTCAGTGCACCCTCCTTTCAGGCAGTTGTAGAGAGTCAGAAGGTCTCTCCTTTTCTCCAGGCTAAACACCCCGCCTTCCCTCAGCCACTCCTCATAGGACCTGTGCTCCAGACCCTTCACTAGTTCTGCTGCCCTTCTCTAACATGCTCCAGCACCTCAATATTTTTCTTGTAGTGAGGGGTCCAAAACTGAACATGGGATGTGAGGTGCAGCCTCAGCAGTGCTGAGTACAGGGGTGTGAGCACTGCCTGGTCCTGCTGGCCACACTACTTCTGATACAGACGAGAATGCCACTGGCCTTCTTGGCCACCTGGGCAACTGCTGGCTCATGAAGCTGCTGTTGACCAGCACCCCAGGTCCTTTTCTGCTGGGCAGCTTTGCAGCCACTTTGCCCGCAGCCTGTAGAGCTGTGCGGGGTTGTTGTGCTCCAAGTGCAGGATCCAGCATTTCACTTTGTTGTGCCTCATACAACTGACCTTGGCCCGTCGATCCAGCCTGTCCATATCTCTCTGTAGAGCCTTCCTGGTATTAAACAGGACTGGTCCCAAAACTGAGCCTTGGGGAACCTCACTAGTGACCGTGCCTTTGCCCAGTACAGCCACTTCCTGCCCCATAACTACCAGGAGAGACAAGGAAAATGTGCCCACACTGTGTCCCAATGCCACAGGCACAGCAGATGCATTTGGGTGGTGCAGGAACAAGATGGAGAGACCAGCTCTGAGGGCTGCTGGGGCTGTGGTTGCAGGTGCAACCAAGCCCTCGGGGCAGCAGAACTCAAGAAATTGCTTTTCTTTCTGCTGGGAAGGGAGGGAGAAAAGATCCCCACCCAGGCCTGGGTGCGGACGCTGGCCAACAGTCCACCCCAGCCAGCTTTTGGTGGGAGGAGAGTCCAGGTCACCTTCGCCTGGGAGCGAGGAGAGCCAGGAAGGTCACAGGGCTCAGCTCTGTGTTTATGAAGGACAAGGTCTTCATATTCTTTGCCATCAGGGGTGTGAAGGAGGAGCTCTTTTCCCTACCCCTTTCAGTTTTAGGAGGAAAATGTACTGGTTTAGGGCTGCTTATAAATTAGTGCCAAAATTCACCTGCTGCTGAGCCACCTCCAGCACAGGGCTCCAGCTGCAGGCCCTGGCACAAACCTGCCCGGCCCAGCACCAAATGCCCTTTGAGTAACCAGCTCAGGAGCACCAGCACCAGGGCACTACAGGCATAGTGCAAGGGTTTGTGACATCCAGAAAGTTTCAGACACCCAGACCTGAGTGCCTTGAACAACTGTTTACAGCCACTTGGGAGCTCAGACTGACACCAGCACCTGGAAGCACAACTGGTCCCCATGACCAGTGTCGCCTTGTGCTTCATCCCTGCCATGCCAGAAAATAAAATCTGGGGCCTGTAGCTATATTGAGTGGGATTTACCAGATTTCACAGTTTTTCAGAGCCTAAAAGATCATGTAAGAAGTCCTGCCCTTTCTGCCTTCAGCACACTCTGTGCTTGTGGTTTCTCAAATGCTTCAATCAATTTTATATGGACATTAGGGAGGCCCTATCTTCCTTTTCTCCGTCTTCTGTCTGTTTTCATACATCTGCCCCTTCCCAACCACAGATACAGATAAAAAATTCATCCAGCAAAAAAAGAGCAGTCTCTCTGGTGGGATCATCTCCCCCAGCTGGCTCTCAGAAGCACTCTGCCAGCTCCAGCAGTGGCACACCGGGCAGCAAAGGGAGATAATTCAGTGCTGAAACTCAGCTCAATCCTCACAGTTTGCTCCTGCTCCTCACACAAGCCCTATTGCTCTGACATATCATCTCTCAGTCGCTCCTCCCATAACCCCCACAAAAAATTCAACAGGCTTTGGCAGCACCACCAATCCTGCCTCGATCTGCTGCTGTCCCAGTCCCGTCTAGCTCTGTTGAATTTCAAGATCTTCCCCAGCATGATGAAATATCAGGGTCCCAGCCAGTTGTCCCTAAACTGCAACTGAGGGAATGGCTTGCCTTCCAAAGGAGCCATCCTGCAAAGACCCATCCTATCACTTGGCAGCAAACCTACCCCCATCTGCAGGGCCTGCAAAATTGAGAAACCCTCACTCCCCCTTCCAAATAAACATCTTGGATTCAAGATCCAGCTGGCCTGTGTGATCTCAGAGCCTTCTCCCTGCAGGGGTGAAACACAGCCAGCCTCTTCCACCCTTCCTCCCATTGCAGGCTGAGCAGCCTCTCCCTTGCCCAAAGACCTCTGCTCTGCACCCACCACAGCTGAGTCCTGCCATTGGAAGCCCTGAGGTCTGAACAGCAGCCCATTTAGCTTCCTACTCCCCTGATTTCTAGTTTCTGCTCTGCAGGGAGACTGGCCCAAGGATCTGGATGCATAAACAGGTTTTGTGGGGAACTCAGACACCCTGAGGAGCAGAGCAGGAGCAGTGATACCCACATGCATGCATGTTCCAGCCATGAGACCACCAGCAGTGACCTGCAGCCACGTGCCCCATCAGTGTCTCATTTGGTGACCCAAAGACAAGGGGTCCAGCTGCACAAAGCACCTCTCCAGACTCAGGCAGCACTGGAAAGAAAACCTTCCTTTGATTTAAAGGCCATGATTTTATTTTTTTTTCCCTCCCAACTGATCTAGTTAAACTTCCAACCGCTCAAGGCTATTTTAATTTGTACTGGTAAGTTAAATCAACACAAACAAGGGCAGAACAGGTTTATATGCACCTCTATTACTGGCCTGCACCAACTAGAGAGCAGCTACATTTCTCCAGGCAGCCTTTTTTTTTCTCTAATAAAGATAAGGGGGACGTTTTTTGTGCACCTCCAACTGACAAATGGAGCCTGAAAGTGAATTGGGAGTCAAAGCCTTGAGGAAAGTCAAGGTGACTTATGCGCCAATAGGCTGGATTCAAAGAGCTTTGCAAAAATGCAGATCAACTAACAAGATTTATAAAACCCGTTAGGGGCTTAGAGGTCGCTTAATTCTCAAAGGTGCCAAGGAAAGTGCCTGACTCGCAGAAGGATGGATGGGGCTCACAGAGGTGGCTATCTCAACCTTTCGGTTGCTTCAAGAAAAGGGGACTTAATTTCTCTTGGAAATGAGGTTTTGACATGCCAAGATGTTTACTGTGAGCCTTGGCTCCTCCATCACTTACTTTAAAGGAAAAGAAACCAAGTCCTGTTGCTGCAGACAACTATTACAAACATCTACTGAAAGCCACAGCAGAATCTGCTGCTTCAGCTCACCAGTGCCAGACACCACCCAGAGGAGTATGAGACTCAACCAGATTCAGCACACAAGCTGGAAAAAATAGAAGGGGGGAAAAGACTTTGCACTTCTACAACTCCCCAGTGCCTGGCATTTTGCAGGCTGGAAGCAACCTGTCAGCACCTGTGGGCAGCCAAGGCAATGTACAGCGAGTCCATCCACCCCACTGACCATGACCACAGTCTGATGAACACCAAGGATCCTCCACTGCCTACCCGCTGGGTTTTCTCTCTTCGCAATTTTTTTTTTGTGAGGTGGCTGTTGAGAATCTGAAAGCCCGGATTATAATCTTTATGAATCCCATAGTTGGATCACGCTGAACAGCAGCCCAGCAATACCAGATGTTCAAACAAAGCTGCCAACCGACAGCTGTCTGCAGCTTGCAGCGTGTTTTTACTTTAAAATGCAAAATGATACCAATCTATATTAAAAGAGAGACGTTCAGAGCCTTGCGATAGCAGCTGAAGCCACGGATATTGCTCTTTCACGCAGGGTGTGGCAGCAGAAGGAAATATCTCAAAAACTACTGCTTAAGCCACCCTCCCAGCCCCCCCAAATCCTGGCCCCTTTCCTAATGGGAAAGAGACTCACGTTACTGCCTGAGTTCCCTGAATGTACCAGTGCATGTCCAAACAAGCCAGCAAAAAGAAAAATGCAGCATGAACAAACACTGTCTAACGAAGGATGCCAGAACAAATCTGGGCGCTGCCTGCACCTGGCTCTCAGCAGCATGGGGAGGACAAAATGACACATGGGGGGACAGAGGGAACCAGTCCTGGGGTGAAGGGTGCAGCCCCTTCTGCACCAGTGACCAAAGAGAGAACGGAAAGGGCCCTTCTGGCAGCAGAGCATAGCCAGTGGAAGCATGGGATGGAGGGGCATCTTCCACTGCTCTGGCCCATCTGCCTAGCGTCCCACCTCATGCTGTCTCACATCCCTCTAAAACACACAGGGATGCTCTGGCCTCACTGGAGAAACTGCCTGGGTCTCCTCTGAGACATGATGTGAAGCAGGTTTTCCACTTGTATTGCTTGGTACCTTTGTTAGGCTGGCTGGGACTAGGCACATAGCCCTACACCCCGCAACCTTTTCTGCACACCAGCAGCTGGAGAAAGCAAGAACTGGAGCTCAGCCTCACTCTTGGTTATTCCTCCCTCTGAAAATGCAAGCCACACACAACGACCACATTTTGGGGATGGCAAGTCCTGAATGCACTAGGCATGGCACAGTACTCCTGGCTTGCAGGAATTGCGCAAAGAGGGCTCTGACTTACTCGAACGTGACGTCCCAAATTCCCCACCAGCCGTGATCACAGGAGATCTTTGGGACCGGTCCCAAGGCTGCCTCATTGTGCTCCGAGCAGCAACAGCATGAATGAATCATGCTCCTCAACGTGACACCCAGCTCCCAGCAACGTACTCGGGACCAAAATATTTACGTTGCAAATGAGTAAGAATAGGACCAGATCCCCTCCCCAGCCTGGTGACATAAAAAGGCCAACCTGGTCTTGCATTGAGCAAGTGGGTGGCAGAAGGATAGGAAAGCAGGAGGCAGAGAACAGTCCCATGTCTTGCAGCCTGGCTCTGCCCAGCAATGCTGAATCAGAGCCCTTCCCCATTACGGCAAAATCCCTGCAGTGGCAAGCACTAAGACTACTATCCCCGTGGTACCGTGCTCCCTCCGGGTGACACGTGAGGAAGCATGCTGGGACCTGTAGTTTCCAGCCAGCCAGCTGCAAAATGCCATCCCCCAGTAAACACATCTCAAATTAAAGTGATGCAAGGGCCCCAAGCTCCTGGCAAGGTGCCAGCTGTGGCTTCTTTTTGGCAGGCACTTGTCCAATTCCCATGTGTTGGACTAGCCCCTTTCCATGGAGCAGCCAAGAGCATGCACCCCACAATCCCCCTCACAGCTGACCTGCAACCTGCCCTTTCCAAAGCAATGTGTCTGCATGGACAGCAGGATGCTCCCAGGGCTCTGGTGCAGCCCTGGCCCGCAGGGACGTCAGGTCTGCTCCTGCCTTGGTGTTGAGCCCCTCCACCTCTGCTCCACGGCACTGCGCCACACCAGAGCAAGACCCTGCATCCAGCACTGGCCAAGCTTCAGCTACATAAGGCCCAACACTGCATCCCTCGAGGGGTTCTATAAAGATGCCACCAACACAATAAGAGTCGTAGGCAGCGAAAGACAACACACTGGTGTGGTGTTTTCAGAACTGCACAAGCAGGCAAAGCTCCACTGAATCACCATGTCAACAAGGCTGGGGACAACCACCTCCCCACAGCATCCCAGACGGGCAGGCAGCCACCCCGGGAGTGTGGTCACCCCGTGCTCCAGCAACACCAGACCATACATCAGCCCCTGGGGAACGTGGCACCCCTCTCCTTGCCCGCTCACCCTCCCTGCTGCAGAGGAAATCGTGCGCCCGGCTGATGTCAGGAGGCATCACTTCACACAAAGGCCAGGCTTCCTGGCGGGGAAGGGGTGGGGGAGTGGGGAGGAAGGGGAAGAGGAGCCCGGGGCAAAGGCAAACAGCATCTCCAGCTCCATTCGTGTGCACAAGGGGCAGCAGCAGGAGACAACATGGCCCCTTCTACTTGAATTGCCCTTGCACTCGGGAAAGAGAGGCAACATCGTATGTTCCAGTGCCCTTCGCAGCAGCCGCAGCATGGCCCTGCCCTGCACCCTGTGCACCCCTTAAAGAATGCACTGAAAAGAAGGGACTCAAGTTTATTTTAATTTGCTCCTGCAAATAAACCAGTTCCATCTTCTCCACGTCAGGCAGGTTGTGGCTGCTCCCAACCAGGGAACACAGCTCCCTGCTTAGGCCCCAAACAGGAGAAAAACCACTTCTATGACAAGATCTAACATCAGGACTCCCAAAATGGGCACAAGCATGCACCCCACCTGTCTCCTGCTCATGGGTGGCTAAATACTCATGGTATCCATTAATTGATAAATACTGGTAAAAATAACATATTGTGGACCAAAGCCAAGAGTAATCTGCAGCCCTCATTTCCCAAACTCCTCTCCCCAGTATGCTCCCCAAAGTCAAGTATTTTTGCAACACATGGCATATCATGGTACCCACAGCACCAACATGACCTCCTGCTTCAGCTTCTCCCCCTCTACCGCCTGCAGTCCCAGCTCACCCCTGGGCAGTGAAAGCAGCTGGGAGCCAGCACCAGGACTGCATTGCTTTTGTGTCCAACTCAGCCACCCTGTCAAGGACAGGAGCACTCTGGACCAGCTGCACAGGGACCAGTGAAGAGGGCTTGGCTATCGGGGACCTGAGGGATGTGGTCGATGTTGACTGAAAAGGGAAATCACTGATGTTGCAGGGGGCACCCAGGGAAGGTGGATTTTGGATGTGGGCACCATGAGGGAATAACCATAAAGGAGCAAACCCTGCTGCTCTCCTTCAACGTGCTGACTTCTGCTCCTAGGAGGAGGCCTGTCATTGGTTTTTAATCTCGCCCGATTACGGATCAGCCTTTGACATTATTGATCTTAGGCCCCTGAAGTATAATTTATCTTCCAGGTTTGACTCGGTGATCAGAGCTCGACAGCTCAGACCCCAGTCAGCTCCATTCTCCCAGGGAGCCAGGGGAACTGCTCTGCTCAACTCCAGTCCTGCTGATTCACAAGTCATATTTGAGGCTCAGTTTCCATCCTCACATGAGGTGTCTTTCACTCTCTTCCTACCTGGCATTTAATTTTCTGACTCAAAAATCCAGCTCCTCAGGTCTGTTGCAGACCAGCAGCGCTTTCTCAAGCTTGGCAGTTCAAGGTGTCTCCAGTGTGCACTGCTTCCCCCTTTCAGTTTCATTTTCCTCTTTCAAAGAGGATGCAGCAGAGACACAAATGTTATGGGATGTGCTGAGAACTGCACAGGGACTGGGGGAGCAGCGCCAGCAGTCAGGGTATAACTAGAGAAGCCATTTCTAACTGTGACCCACTGCCATTTTCCAGAGCAGAAAGTACCAACAACAGCAGCTCCTCATTCCCTGCTGAGATTGTACCCACAGAAAAACTCGGTGGCTATCATGGTTCTGCAGTGGTTTGCCCTTACCTGCCAGTCAGCACGGCCACTACAAGACCAGCTCATGACTTCTGCTTGACCTTCAAAACATTAATGCTGGCTCCCTCCACAAGACCCAGGAGAGATGGGCTGATGGGTTCCTGTTCCCCTGGATACCTCCATCCTCCACCCAAACTGACAAACGTTTCCAGCCTCCACTGTTTGGGAAGCACAAGGTTTTCTTCAAATGTCTTTGTCAATAGTTACTGGATGCAGTGTGTACATGAAGGCTGTCTTTTCAGATGCCTCCTGTTTCTCTCTCCTGCAAAGCCAGGCCTTGTGTTTTGGGAAGGAGTATTTCCTGAGAAACACGGGTGGTTTTAACACACAAAGAGGAAGGTTTAGTTTTTGTTCTTCACCTTGTTATCATTTATCAGACTGCTGAAAAGCACTGTGGTAAATGCAGATTCGTACCATGTGCATTCATAGACTGCAGCAGGAGCCAGGAGCCAGCCCTGGGGAAGACCAGGGAAGGAAGTGCCTGGATGGGGGCAGCTGGCAGGGTCCACATTCTGCAAGGTACCACCATCAGCAAAGAAAGCTCCAGTCTCCAGGATTGCTTCCCCACACTGCCACAGACTTCCTGACTCCAAGCAGGTTCCCCCACCTTTGCTTACCTCTGCTTTACTCTGACTTCCCCACCCAGACTTTAGGTTGTCGCAGGGATTAAAATTATCTTTTTCTGCCGTGTTTTAAGTAGAAAGCTACGAATTCCTTAGCTGGAGGACAGGCTGGTTTTACCTGCTGGACTCACATCCTTGGAAGATGCATTTGGCAAGGGGTGGTCTTCAGACCAGGCACTATTTCCAGTTCCCTGCCCAGACGCCCTGTTGTGCAGGATGCCAGCAGGCAGAGACAGGAAAATACCCCCAAATGTGCTCCCATTCCCTTGAAGGGGGCAGGCTCTGTCTCCACCCCCTACAACCAAACTACCTCTGACCAAAACAGAGCTCGCAGGCCTCAGCCACCCAGCCACAACAGTGCAGCTGTGGCAGGAGAGCTGCAGCAATTCCCTCCTGGATCTGGCCACCCCCATCACTAAGGGGCTAGCACAATACCAGAGGGAAGGGGGAGTGCAGCACCCCCCCGCACTGTCCCCAAAGGGTCTGTGAGGGGGACAGAGACCTCGCAGCGCATTTATTCCGCTCCATCCATTTGAGAGGCACGCTTCAAGGGGCTTTTTGCCGTCAGAGGCGAGTGCACCAGGACAGGAAAAGAACAAAGGGAGGCACCGGCACCCCCAGCCCTTTGTCTGAGCGCAGAGGAGTTCACCTGCAGGGAAAACCTGCTCCCATCGCAGAGGCGGCAGCTCCACGCGGATTCGGATGGGGAGAGGGATGCAGCCCCCCCCTACTAGCAAGAGTATAATGAGCAGAAGGATGCAATCACATTACCCTCTCTCTCCCCCTGTCACACGCACAAGCCCATTACAGTGCACGCCAACCCCCCCTGACTTACCAACAACCCAACAACCGCAACCAGCAATAAAAACCATTGCCACAGAAATACCAACCCGCCCCCCAGTGTGATCGATCTGTGTCTGCGTGTGGCCCAGCACCAAACCCTGGAGCTCGGCTCCACCGACCAGGATTGACTGGGATGGAAGGGGGTGGGAGACTAGTTTCCAGGGGACGGGGTTTTAAAGCCACACAATAACTGGCTCAAATGAGGGTTTGGATTAAGCTGTCGTATGACAAGGGAAAACACTGCCTCCATTAGGACATGGGGGATTTTCCTTCCCTTTCTCCAAAGCTACAGCTCCAGGATGAAGCTTCCAGGTCACCCAGGCAGGGAGAGGAGAACTGGGTGATGCTGAGCAAATGGGGGATCCTGAACAGGGAGAGATGGGTGGAGGGAAGAAAAGGCAAATCAGCCCTCCCCAAGCCCCAGATCATACAGTCGGCTGCTCTGACAATGTTTACTCATATTTCAGAGAGACACAGCCATCCGGAACGTCACTCCCTGCCAACTGCCTCATCTGGAGCCATCCACAGCTCAGCTCTTCTCAGCCCACTCCAGAGACAGCCCCCCCACCAAAACATCCACACAGCAAAAAAGTGAGAAAGGACAGGTAGGGGGAAGAGAAAAAACAGAGAAATTCAATTAATTCATGTTTAGTTTTTTTTTTAATAGTTCTGGTACATCATCCCAGTAAACGGATGACTTGGAGTGTGCCTGGAGTGTGACGGCACCGCTGCAGAGTGCAGGGCACTGTGCTGAGCTCGGAACTTCTGCTCATGTTACCATCACAAGAGAATCACAAGACAGAAGAGGGACAACCACGATGCCCTGGTGAGAACAGGCTGAGGCTGTCCTTATCAGAAAGGATCCAGGACTGGGAACCTCTTCCCTGAGTTCATCTGGGGGACATATGTAAAAACTTTTGCGTGCATCCAGAGTCTCATGCCTGTAAATAACCGTCCCTCCCTCCATATTTGAGACCAGACATCTCTTCCTCCCATTCCCAAGCATGCTTGATGTAGCTCTCCCGGGAAAAGGAGGGGTGGTTGTCTCTGTCCTTCCATGGAGGAAAGGGAAGAGCAGGACATCCCTGGTCCTGCACATTTCACATCTCCCCACTGGTCCCCCAGCTTCTGCCTCACCTTCTCTTCCAGCAAACAGAGGTTCATTGCAGAAAACTAGCTTGCACTGCAAGCAAGCTCAGCAGTTCTGAGTCCTCTGTGCCATCCCCCTTACTTCAACCTAAACAGCATCTCCTCAGCCTACATGCTGTTGACAAACGCAGGAAGTTGACAAAGTCACCAGAACCTAGCCCAGATTCATAGCATTTTATTTTTTTAAAAAGCAAAAAAGCCAGGCCAGACCAGATTCTGCCCCGGAGCCTGCGTGGCAAAGCAGAATCCAGCTCCAAGTGTTTATTTATAAATCCGTACATACATGTACATTTGAATTCTGACAGAATTAATTCTGGCATCCAGCTAATTCAAAGCATTCCTCCCCCATCACACTACTGTTGCAGGCCAGCCCTGCACAGAAGCTGATTATAAAATGCTGCACTAGCCAGGCATTTCTGCAAAGGCTTGTGCTATTGAGCATTCAGTCTTTCCTTGCTTGGCTATTTCATTGTTTCGGTGTCGATCCCTCCTCTCTTGCCCTGTGTTTCCTGGTTACTTTTGTCCCTGCTCTGGAAGCACTGCTGCTCTCAGCCCCATTTCAGTGTCAGATTGAAAAAAAAACCCAAAACAATTACATGAAATTAAAGAGAAGAAAAGAAGAAATTATCACCATGTACCAAGATTTCCAGTAAACAGACAGGTAATGAGCAAAAAATAGGCCAATATGCTGCAAGGCAAGCTGCAGAGAGATCTGGGGATAGAAAACCCGCTGCCTGCCTCCCAAGTACAGCTAAGAAATCCCTGTGTGGTCACACGCTGTCCTCTGGAGCAGAGAGGAGAGAGGTCAGGGCAGCCAGCACTGTAAGAGCCTCTTTATTCTTGGGCAGTTGCACGAATCTGATCGCTTGTGCCCTTTGTGAGACATGGAAATCTGCCTTCTCCTCCCACCCCCTTCGCCAGCCCCACTTCTGCTCCCCCTGCTCAGATGGGGACAGAGGCAACTCCTTGGCTCCAGAGGCAAAGACCAAAGCAGGAGAGAGGCTGCGGGTGCCCCTCTGGCAGGGGCAGGACCAGGCCCAGACGAGCGTGCAGAAGACCTTGAGAACAATGCTTTGTTGGAGCAAGGGGAGGGGAGAAGAAGGGAAGGACAGTCCTGGGACTTGCACATTCCTTGAAGGGCTCACCCAGACTCCCACGTGTGAGGCAGGAGGCTGAGGGGTGGATAGAAGTCCAGGGTGTCCCGCTGCAGTTAATGTCTCTCCTACTTCTCCCTCTCCATCATGCTCATGGCCTTGAGGAGAATGGCATGCTAGACACCTCCAAGCCAGGAGACAAATGATGCTCACATAAATATCACACCACAGATTTAGATTAAACAAGGGTCTGGGCTAAGTTCATTATGCCCTCATCACCAGCCAAAGCTGGGCTTGGACCTCCTGGTTCAGAGATAAGACCATGACACCTCCGTCTCAGGGGCTCATTCAAAGTCACTGCTGAGGGAGGGCTTCAAGGTGGAAAGCTCTAGGCCAGGGCAGTCTGGTGAGCAAGGCTGTGCCTAGACATGCTCACCTGCAAAGTACAGACAACTGCAGGGAGGTAAGCCTGGGCTACATTTTGTTGCTATTCCTCACAAAGCAGCTCAAGGTCCTCAGATGAACCCTTCCTTACCTCTCCTCTTTCCACCTCACTCTCTTGACAGCCCCCATCCACACTGCACAGTCCCCTTTTGGAAGAGAGCATTCTCCACTGCAGCCCCTGTCCTACTCCTTTACCAAGGCTGTCCCCTCCACACAAGTCTCCTCCCTCCCACCCAACCCACCAGGCTGCCTCCCAGCATCCTCCATCCCTGCTGTCACTTCTTGGATTGACTCTACACAGAAGACTTGCAGCTGCAGGTCTGGAGCAACCAACCGCTGGCAACCTGACGGGCTAAGGGCACGGAAAACGCTCAAGCTTAGCTGGAAAGCAGCGGGGAAAAGCCCTTAATCCAAACCCTGTGGAGGCAGGAGACTGCTCCAGTTCAGCCAAAGATCTGGGACTGCCAAGATACCCACTGCTGTTTGGCCAGCAAACCCAGAGGGGTTTGCAGCACGGTGGCTCAGCCCCCCCAGACCTCTCTAGGGCAGCAGAGGCTGCTACGGGTTGAACTGAAATCTGTGCCCCTGCCAACACAGCGCAGCAAAGCCTGACAGATCGATGTGGTGAGTGGCACAGAGCTAGGAAGGCAGGCTAGGTGGGTGCTGGGATTTCTGCCACTGCCCAAGGCCCAAGAAGTCAGTGCTCATCACGGCAGCTTGACCAATTGACAGCATCCCAAGCTGCAATGATCATCACATTTAGGAGCATAATGGCATATTCCTGAGGCCCCTGGGCAGGAACTAGGGCATAAGCAAAGCCAGGGAAGGAGAGACCTGGGTTAGGCTGACCTAACCCCTGGGCTGGGCTGGCAGTTCAGCTCTGGGGTGCTGGTGGAAGTTCAGACGGAGGACACAGGAAGAAGATGCACAACTCCTGCTTCGTAGGACCTGCTGCAAAAGTTGTCTGGGGACCAAGTATGCTTGAAGAGTGCCACAGCAAATGCCTGCCAGGCACCAGCCACACCACCTACAGCCACGAGAGCTAAATTAGCACTCAAGCACTTGGGCACTTGCACTCACAATGCCTGCAGTGAGCTGCGTGCCGTGCTCCTCATAAACAAGTCATCTGGAAAATAAGTAAGCCTGTAAAAATCCAGTCCATCACAAGTTACCAAACCTGTTTCAGAGTAAAACAACTTAGAGCAGCTCACGCCAGAAGCCTGGCAGTGAAGCCAATCCCAAGCTTCCCCACCGGTGGGGCTCCCTTGGTCCCAGCAAAACATCCCTGGCACAGAGGGCAGCATGGGGATGCAACGTGGGACTTGGTGGTGGCCAAAGCTGGCAAAGAACCAGAGCTTCTGGTACAGACTTGAGATCTAACTCTTCCTGTGCTCCTACCAAGTGCTCACCTCTCCTCTTTCTCATAATTTAGAAAGCACATGAGTTAGCCTTATGTGGGGTGCTGCCAAGAAAGAAAGCCCAAACCCACTGAGTTGCAGATGGATTCATCAGCCCAGTCTCTGTCCCCTGGATTTGCTGAACACGCACTGTGCCATGGACAGTGCTGGATGCTGTTCCTACACACCTGCAGGAGGATTCCCAATGTTTTCCTCCAGGTCTCAGCACCACAACAGATTTTCTCCCTCCCAGTGTTCAAAGCAACCAGAGATCTTCAGAATGTGCAGGGATTTCTAGGAAGCTAGGTCAGGGGGAAATCTTATCTCCTTCCCCCAAAACAAAACAGAAGCAGGAGCAGAGCCGCTCTACCCAAGCCCCTTCCCAGTGGTGGCACCTCCAGCTGAGGACAGGCAGCTGGGAAACCTCTGAGCAAGCTCAGATGTACCTGGCCTCAATCAACCACATCCCAGACAAAGACAGGGCAGACATGGTAATACCCTGCAAGTGAGTTGCTTTCTCTGACTGCTGACTTCTGAGCCATGCTCCAATCCCAGCAATGTATTTTTCCCCTTTTTGGATGGAGAAAAAATAAAAAGCAACATATCAACCTTGCACTGGAGCAACTTTCTTTTTCAGCCTTAGAAGCAGGTTCCCCCATGCAGGCAGGAGGCACGTGGCTAGGGCAGCAAAGGCAAAGATGGAAGAAAAACTGTTTCATTTTGAGACCTTGACACAAACAAAATGACAAGAAGCAAAAGAAAAAAAAAAAGAAAAAGGAAAAAAAAAAAATAAAAGAGGGTGCATTGTTGGCTTTTCTTCCCCCCCTCTCCTCTAAGCGCTACAAAAACAGGAAACAAAGGAGAAAACATCTCACGGGGGGAAGGGGAGGTAAGCGCTTTATACGCCCACGAAAGAAAGATTAACCACATATTTTATTTACAGTTTGTATTACGGTTGCACCGTGGAGTTCAACTAATTCCGAGCCAGAGCTCTGCGGGTTTGTGCAGCACCTAACGCTGAGCAGGGTCCTTCCCCCAAACCCACCGGGCGTGTGCTCTGCTTCAGGCAAACCCTGCACAGACAGCCCCCCTTCCTCCAGCAGACACCCGCCTGCAGCCTCCTTCACCCAGCCACAGCACTCCTGCCCCAACTGCCAGCTCAGCTGACAAAGCGGTGGTGCTGTCCCCAGGGAGTTTTCAGACCCTTTTCCCCTTCAAACCAGTCTGTAACCAGGGGTAAGGTGCCCTTCGAGGTGGGCTGGCAGCACAGCCAGAGGAATAAATGCTATGAAAGTGGAGTTTATGGGGTGCAGGCTTGCAGGTTCCGGTTCCTCCTCCAGGCCACGGGGGCCACCCCCTCCACAGCAGGTCAATGTTGCAACCTCCACATTTGCAAGTTCCCCACACCAAGGTCAGGGCTCTGAGCCTCCCAACTTTGACTCATTTCTCAATTAACGGCTTTCCGACCGTAAGCCACACATGGAACAAACCTCTCACGACGGGGCCTCCCCCGGACCTCCCAAGCCCAGCGTTACTCATCTGCCCCCCAGTCCCAGTCCATCTTTCCCGGGATGCTCCAAGTGTGGCTCACCACCGCTGCAGGGTGAGCAAGCAGCCAGGAATCCCGGGCCTGGCTCCCGCAGGCGGGAAGCCGTCACCAGCTGAGCTCATGCACCCTAATTCGGGAGCCGACGAGGCCACCTTCCTTGCTGGTTGATGAGGGGCAGCTTTCAGCTGCAGACCTGGCCATGGCCATGGAGCAAGGGCCAGCAACCCACTGGGAGCTTTTCCCAGGGGCTCATCCCTACCCCAGCCACTTCATGGAAGAACTGTTTCAACTATAGGAGGGATCCTTTGGGCACACCATCCCTCAGCTTGGTGCTGTCCTTCATTGACCCAGACCCCGAGCACCCAACCGAGCCACGCGCCCAGCGGGAAGAGACAAGCTTATCATCACAGAGAAAGGAAATTAAGATAACGCGGCGATGGAGGTACCGAGGGATTTGGCCAAGGTCACAAAATAATTCCGTGGCTCTATGATACAGCCGTCTAACACTTTTGGTGTCTGGCCATGTATCCTAAAATTTCAAGCCAGGGCCAAAATCCAGCCTAGCCGGTGGCAGCTTTCTGCCAGGTCATTAGCAGCGTGTATCCGCAAGAAGCAGTGAACATCCAGCCATAACAACAGCAGCAACAACAAAAAAAACATGCAGCAAGAGCGGGAATAAATGAGATCGAAGTGTCCTGGAAAAGGACCTGGAAAAATAGTTTTGGTCCCTGGCTAAGACTCCTGGGAGATGCACACGCGAGCCCCATCCCAGCCCTGCGCAGCTCTCCCGAGGTGGCTCCCCACCCCGGCAGAGGGAAACCAAAATGACTCCCTATAAATAGAAGCAGAAAAGCGCTTCTCCAAAAGACTGACTGGGTCTTTCCCCTTCCAGCGTGTGTGGCGGAGCTGCTGGCACCTCCGCGGAGGTCCCTGGTTTTCCCCCAAAAAACCTGGAGAGGAAAATAACCTTCCTGTGAGCTCAGGCTGGCTCCTCTCTACACAGAGCCGCCCCACCACCCCCCACCCCACTCCCAGGCCTGGCCATCCAATTGGAAAGTAATTATACTGCAATTTTTATTTATGACTTCTTTTTTTTTTTTTTTTATTGCTAAATGGTGACTCATTTTGGCAACATTAAAATACACAGGAAATCATCCCCATTTTACAGTAATCACCATTCAATTCATTGTTAAATATTTATTCGGCAGACAAGCGCCGAGCCTCTTTCGAAGGGTCGGAGGGGGAGCAGAGAGGCAGCCCTGAAAAGGGGGAAGGTGGTAGAGGGGTCATGGCAGGGCTGCCCGCAGGGCTGGTAAATGCCCGCCAGGAACTGGAGGGTGGGGAGCCAGGGGTGAAAGCTCCTGCCAGATGGCCTGGCCAAGAGCAAAATACAGACCTGCTTTCCCTCGAATCCAGCACTACAGCCCATGCTGCTCTAGGGAGGAGGGCAGCCCTGTGCCCCCTAATAAAAACCACATTATTTGGCCAAACCCCAAGCCTGAATCCCCACCAGTGAGACGTCACGGGTCTCTAACATGAAGCTCTTCCATTGCCAGGGGGAAGAGGATGGCGGCCACTGGCCCCAGTGGGAGGCAGTGGGAAGAGCAGGCAGTTTGACATTCACAGGCCTTACAATGGACAGGGTCTGCTCCTGCAGCTGCTTTGTCCTCCCAGGAAGCCCAGTTTTGGGGCGACTCGACCTTGGATGCAGGCAGCTCTTCTGCCTTCCTCTGAACAGCTGCATAGCCCAGCATGAGCCTGGGAGACAGCCCCTCCAAATGCCCCTGGCCCAAGATCTCAACCTTTCCCTGCAGAGCACAGACACAAGGGGCCATAGGTCCCACAGCACAACAGCTACAAAGGCCCCCCAGCGCAGACCACTTCCCTGGGATGCACCCCTGGCACCCACAGGCCCCATCACTGCTTGGCTGGGAGGCCACCCAACATGTCTGCCATGGGGGGACCCCAGGCAGGAAGAGGAGCAGTGCCAGGATGGACTTTGTGTAGGTCCTACACAAACACAGGGGAACAGACACAGCAGGGGAAAGGGTGGCCGGGTGGTCCCCAGGCTGGGCAAACCTGGGCGTCCAGGACGGTCGGACTCACCCGGATCTCATTGCGGCGGATCTCCACGTCGCAGACCGAGTGTCCCTGGTGGGCCCCGCTGTAGTAGCAGCAGAACTGGCAGACGGCCACCTGCTCGGCCTCGCAGTGGTACAGGCGGTAGGCGTTGTGCTGGGGGCAGCTCCAGGCCCGCACGTCCTCCGCCTCCACCAGGAGATGCCCCCGGGCCGTGGAGGGCTGCTGCAGGTGGGTCTGCACATGGGACTGGCAGCACGGAGCCTCGCACCTCAAACAGATCTTCTGGGCGGGCAGCGGCGGGCCCCGGCGGCAGAAGACGCAGTGCAGGACGGAGGGGGGCTTCTCCAGGTTGAGGGAGTTGAACTTCTCCACGATGTTGGTGAGCTTTAGGTTCTTCTCCAGGTTTGGCTTCTGGTTGTAGGCCTGGTTGCACTCCGGACACCGCACCAAGCCTGACTCCTTGGCCCACGCCTCCCCGATGCAGCCCCGGCAGAAGTTGTGCTTGCAGGGCAGCTGGACCGGCTCCACAAAGACGTGCAGGCAAATGGGGCAGATGAGCTCCTCTTCAAAGCAGTTCTTCCAATTTTCGGCCATCTCTGCCGGCAGCTCTGGCGACACTTCCCTCCAGCCGCTTCGGTCACTCAGTGCAGTCTAGGGGCGGATGCCGGGGTCTGTCCTCCCTGGAAGGGGAAGGCTGAGGGTGAACGGACAGGCTCCCCCCTCCCCACAGCACGCGCCATAAATAATAAACCGCAGCAGATTTTAAAATTGGGGATAAAATAAACCACAGAGCAGCACTCTAGGAATATCCGGCATGAAAACGCAACGTCCCCATCGCTTTGTTAAAAAAACAACACAAACGGTTAAAAAAACCCCAACGCGATCCTGCTGGACTTACAGCCCTAAGTCCTAATAACAGCTATTTGCTCCTTTTTACCCCAGAAGGTGAACTGAAACTTACCAAAGGTTGAAAAAAATCCATACAAAATCCAGCAGCAGAGTCCAAGTTCCATATAAAGCTCCTAAATTTAGCGCTCCGGATCAGATTTTTCTTTTCTTAGGTTTGCAACTGACATTCAATATTTTAAAGGGACTTTTGTCCCCCACCAAACCTGGCCAACAGCTGAGGGCACCGACTCGCTCCGGCTTTTTTTTCCTTCCCTGTATTTCTCCTCCCTCTCCCCCTGATGGGAGTTGGGAATCAGAGTCTTTTAAAGGAAACAGATCAAAGGGTTAAGATCCAAAACGGGAAAAGGAGGAAGATTAAAAAAATAATAATAATAGCGACGATGACGATGGCGGAAAAACGAATGCTCTCTGTGGCCCCCGAGATTTGCTTCTAAATCGGAGGAGTAGCAGGAAAAAAAAAAAAAAGGGAGGGGGGGAAAAAAAGGGAAGACCGGGGGGGGGGGAGAAAAAAAAAAAAAAAAAAAAAAAAAAAAAAACCCCTCCCCCCTCTTTGGAATTTGGGGGGTTNAAAAAAGCCCTCTCGCCTGCTTCGAGATTGCGAGGTCTTGAATGGGAGAGCTCGGTCATTCAGAGCAAACCCCAACCCAGCACAGCCCGCCCAGCTCCTCCAACGCTGCCCGACAGGGATGGGAGAGGGGACGGGCTTTGCCACGGGGGGTTCTGAGCCCCGCGGACCCCAAATCAACCTGCTCCCACTTCCTACCAGGGCTGGGGGGAAAAAGGCGCCCGTGGGGGGTCCGTCCTATCCCGCTCTCATGGCCGGCCGGGGGGTCGCAAGCCCCCGACGGTAACAATGCTTTGGGGCGCAGGGACGGTGCCCAGCCGGCGGCGGAGCGCTGCCTTCCCCGGCGCGGCCCCGCCGGGAAGGGGCGAGGCGGCGGCGGGCAGCCGGGAGGAGCCGGCCGGAGCGAGCGGTTCCGGGAGAGCCGAGTCAGCTCTCAGCCATCTTGAGCTGCCCGGCTGAGAACGGAGACCGGGAGCGCGTTAAAAATAAAATAAATCTTTTTAAAAGGCAAACAAAATAAAAGAAAAAGGGTATTTTAAAAAAGGAAATGATAAATAAAGTCACCAGAACAACCCCGCTCCCGCGAGCCGCCTCCTCCGCCTGCCCGGCGAGGCTCTGCGGAGGGGCTGCAGGGCCAGGCGAGCCCGATCCG